>JARHVA010006729.1:585000-597500 GCA_037957365.1 Torreya grandis | reverse complement strand
TCCATGCATGACACTAATCTCTAGAATATTATTAAGTTAATCCTTGAATTAGTAACTACACTTATGAAAGGTGATGAGAAAGTTGTAGATTTTCTTACTAAAATTAAAAATATTAAAAATCAGTTAGATGGATGTAATTTTAATTTTATTCTAGATTAATTAATTTATTTTATCATTTATTTAAATATTAATGATAAATTTATAACATTTATTTCAATTTTAAATTCTAAATATCAAACTGAGTAAGATATCCCTAATCTTACCACTTTGTTTGATTTTCTAATTCAATAAAAGCAAGTTATGACAAATAATGATTCTAAATAAAATTTCACTCAGACACTTTTCACTTTAAATAATGTTTTTTATAACACTAAAAAATATAAATCTAACCCTAATTTTACTAAAGGTAAATACAAGAATAATAAATTTGCTAATAAGAATCATACAACTATGTTTAATGAAAATTATAATGTGTGATAAATCTGGTCATAGACAAGAAACTTATTACAAAAATATATATATAACTAAAAATAAATTTTCTAAAATTAAATAAGGGAAAAAATATAATGAAAACAAGTAAAAAATAAAATCCCTAATCAAAATAACAATTAGGATTCAAATGTTATTGCTTTGTATGTTGATTTCTTTGATTAAAATGAAAATGAGTGGATTTTAGATAATGGTGCATCACATCATATGACATGCTTACTTGATATTTTTTGTGATTCTATAGATATATCTAAAAAAATTTACTTATGATATAATTCATTTTTAGAATCAACTAGATAGGGAAAAACAATATTTTCAGATGTTACTATAAATGATGTTTTATATGTACGTAAGCTTAAAAGGAATTTTCTATCTTGTTTTTAACTTATAAATGGTAAATTAATTGTAACATTACCTAAATATAGATGGTCCATTAGAAATAAATCTAGTTCATTGATTGTTGAAGGTGATCAAAAGAATGGTTTATATATATTTTCGCCTTCTTATGCATGTTTTCTTTCATCTATGAAACATTAAAATTTAGTCTAAGTTTATTCATTTTTCTACAAAATATACACCCATTTTAATTTTTGTTTTCAAATTAACCACCACTTGAATTCAAACCCGACCATCTGACTACATTAAGGAAGAAAACTAGACATTAGTTTTATCCCCATATATAACTAGGGCTAATTTTTCATGTTTTAAATAATTAATTTTCACCATTCAGATTTGCATTCTAGTTCTCCATTCAGTTTATTCTACATCACACAAAATCCCTAACTCCAAAATGGCAAAGGCGATATTACAAAGCTCAGAAAATGAAATATTTGATGTAGAACAATATGTGGCTTTTGAATCATAGACAATAAAAAATATTATTAAAAACATGGGTACGAATGCCATCACACCTTTGCTCAAAGTTTCATCTCCAACTCTGGGCAAGATCCTTCATTACTTTAGGTACCATTTTGATGCCCAAAAATACTTTGATTTATCATAAAATGATTCGAATAAGTGGGATAAGGAGTTCATTGATGTTGATGTGGCTACCCTATCCCAAGTTATAAATGTGTGTTTTGGATTTTCATTTTTTAAATTATAAAATAACCAATATCATTTTACTCTTATTCTAATTTTTATGATCTATATCTATATGAACCTTTTTAAATTTGGTAAAATGAATATCCCATTATTATTTTAAAAGGAAATATCAATATAAACTTGTGTTATGTGCAGGTTGCCTATTATTTGAATATAACTAGTCTTATGGACTTGGCTGCTCAAGTTGTAGCTAATATGATGATTGGAAAAAGTCCTAAAGAGGAGGAACCTACCACCATTAAAAATATATAATTAATGAAGATGTGAAAATAATACTTTTGTCATTATAATTCAAAAGAAATAATGTTTTTAGAAATAAGTATGTAAAGAGTTTTGATGAATAAATATTTCTATTAATTATTCCTAAAATTATTTATTTTGTAAAAATATCATATATTTAATTATAATTAATTTTTATTTTCAAATAAATTAGATAGCTTTCTAATTTTACAATTTTAAAAATATAATTTTTTATTATTAAATTAAAATTATGTTATTTAAATTGGATAGTTTAAGTTTGATTAATTTTTTAAAGGAAACTTAGTAATGTCTACATTTATTAATGTCTCACATTTTAAGATCTCTTTATTTTCTATATGTTTATTTTTATTGACATATCTATTTTATTTGGAATATTTCGTACATTGTATAATATTTTCTACATAGAAATACATAAAAGTTTTTAATTTGGATATTTTAATTCTTATACTAGACTTATAATCTTCTTATAATAGAGTTATCAAATATTGATATTGACAATATATATAACTATGACTATAAATATATTTTTGAGCAACTATGTTTTTTTATAGGACACTGCTTCAACATATAACCATAATACAAAAAACCCCATAAATGCATATTATGAATATATTAATAATTAATATAATATTTATTTATTTTTTTTTGGATATTCCATTCAACATATAACCATAATACAAAAAACCCCACAAATGCATATTATGAATCTATTAATAATTAATATAATATTTTTTATTTTATTTTTTGATATTCCATTCAAGATCTTGACACGTCATATATTTTATCAAAGAATCCTCATACATTACCTACTTAATACAAGTTGACAAAAATATTGTAACTAGTCTTTTTGCTTTTACTCTTATATTGTGAACCTAATATTACAATGAGATAGAGTCATTTCATAATGGATGAAAAATTATTAGTAATTTAAAACTATGTAGATAATATGGAGAGTAATTATCTTGAATATTTCTAAAAATAATTATTTATCTATTTTTATAGTTTATATAGAAAAAATATTGGAATAATTATTATATTTATAACTTTTTTCATATAATAATTTTATTAATTCCTATTTTTCTCAATTGTTTTTTTCTTTTAAAATAGATTGAAATAAAAAATATATTATTTAATTCTTATCTTTAATTATGTTGGAAATTATATTGATACCAATACAAAATTATATTTTTAATTGAAATTACATCAAACTATAAAAACTATAACTTTAGTAAAACAAACGAATATGTTATTGTTAGTATTTGATAAGAAGGAATTTAAATCAAACATCACATATACATTAATTAAACCATATAATATGTAATATTATGAAGAGATACTAGAAATATGAATCTACTAGTGTGGGTGAAACCCTATTTTGAAATATATATTTTTGAGAATGTAGATTATAGAAAAAAGGAAGCAACCTGTGAAGAATTATTGTTATTTCATGAGAGTTATTTCCTTTTCCAAATAATTAATAATATCTAAAAATAGGATATATTTCCAACTAATTTATAATATTTTAATCTAGGATATCATGAAATCATTTTTAAGTATCTAGGAGATGCAAGTAATATCATATGAGAATTAATTATATACAAGAAAGGGCTTTATAATTTAATAAAATAACTAAAACTTGTAATAGTATGAATATTTGAATCCATATTCATGATTGGGTAATTATATAGAAAAATATCTATTATTTTATTATTGAAAGTTAAGATATAAATTATTAAAGATTAGGAGATCGAACTTAAGGTATTGTGTAGAGCTAAGTTGGGAAACATTAATGGTTGTTTGTGGCTATAGTGTACGTATTTTCTTTATGATGAATTTTTTACCTATCATAATTTTATGTTGGTTTTCATATAAATTTAATCATAATTTTTATTCCTTTTATTTAAAAATATATAAATAATGTATCACATTTACACAATAAGGAGAGAATTCCTTTTATTATTCAGAAAATGTATTGAGCAATTTGTCAAGAAATTAAGAAATCATTGAATCCCATAATATAAAGCATAACACTAATATTTATGTATTTTATCACTAAGGTTTGATGTTTTAAAAAAAAATATATAACTTAAGCTCCTTGAAAATATCTAAAAAGTTCAGTTATTATGTAGTATAATAACAATAAAATATTAAGAAACTAGGTGATGATTTTGGAGACATGAACAACGCAAAAAAATTAATCAAAGTATTTATTGATTGCGTCAATTTTTTCCATGATAAAAAATGTAAGGTCCAAAATGATCAAATGTAAGAGTATGATCTCAGAGAAATTCTTTGATATTATCAATTCTTTCAAAATTCATCTCACTTTTGTATCATCTTCATAGACTACTCTACCAAATACTTTTTTTAAGAATCATAATATTGCATACATTAGATTTACACATGCATATAAGACAGGTTTAATTTATAATAATCAAACATACGAAAACAACCATAATTAATCTATTTGAAATAATAAAAGTAAGATAGGAAAGTTACTATAACACTAGTATGTGTCAACTTATAATCTTTACACCTATGAATTATGTTCCCATAAAATAACTAATAACCTAAATTATGTTGGGGTTGGGGACAAAATATATGATAACTTATAAAATACTTATAAATTTATTATTATACAATATATATAATCATTAAAATTAATAATTTATTTTAGACATTAATATCCACCTATTCATCCCCAAAATAGGGTGGGGTCTAATATTAATTGACTTATTATCAATTCAAAGGCTATGTTTGCATCCACATCACTCCATGATTTAAGATAACTCAGACCACACTTTACTCATTATCATATCATCACTTGTAACTTATATCCCTCATGCTCTCGTGACATTTGGATTTAGTCATAGTCTAGTTCACCAATTCAAATCCATGTGGCATATTTTTGCATCAACATATATTTAAATTCAAGCTAGAATGACCTATGTTATAATAAGTCTAATGGTATTTTCTTAATGCCACATGGTGCTCTGACTGTCAAATTCATTAATCAAGGGAAGTTTGCTTAGTATTAATAAGGGATTAATAGGAAAATAATAATATTAACAGATCTCTATCAAAGTTAAAAACATTCCAATATAGATGATTTGTAAGGGATAGCATGATGTAATTCATAGATTTTGATTAAGGATATAACCGTTAACTTGGTTTTTAATAAGCAAGTGGGCATTTTTTGACATGTTCAAATCTAAAGAGTATATATCGTACCGTATAAATAGAGGTCATTCCTTATATAGACTACTCATAATTTCTCATGGTCATAGGTTGGGAAAATGTGGCATGATGAATTAAAAACAAAACATCAATAAACTATGGACTATGAGTTTTAAGGTAGCACAATTCATTTACAAGAATACTTGAAAAACTATTATAGTTTATTAAATAATTTTAAATGAAGATGACATTTAAATATAATAAGGAGATATTAAGATACATCGTAAATAGATCTAAGATTCATAAAGATTTCATATCTTAAAACATGACAATTTAGCCTTAAATTACCAATACTATTATAGATAATATTTTCAAATAATGATGTTTTTTGGTTTGAACATAAGCTATTGAAATATAGCAGTCATTTATTGTCTTTTTCATTTAAATAAAATAAAGGCAATAATCCTTTAGGTTGTTATCATTTTAACTAAATAATAGTTTGATCTTCTCTTCCTCTCTAAATTCAAGACATTATATCCAAGTTATAATTTCACATCCACACTAAATAATCATGTTAGTTTCATAAGGCATACACAGAGTAATCTATATCATATTCTTCTACGTAACAATATATTCCTTAGCCTATGAATCTAATTTAAAAAATATAAATGATGGTTTATCCTCACTTATTAATGATTTGAAACTAAAATTCAAGTAAGAATGTGTGCATCATAATATATATTTCAATTTATTATTGGTTTGTTCTCTATCACTCATACAAATAGTAACTGAATGAGGAGATTATTTAGTGTCATGTTTCGCCTAGTCACCCTCATGGTGTGTTCAATTATTCATAATTGGATAATGAGAAATCTTCTAATTTCTTTGTCTAATATTAACTATATACACCCATTTATTTTGACCCATTATTATGTACCCAATATATACTAAGAAAAATTATCACTTCATTATAAATATGACTTAATGAAGTCAATAATCTAAATAGTCTTAAGCAAAATCAACTGTTAGTGATAGGGACTTAGGGATAGTAAGCATAGAATGTGTCAGAACTAAAACAATAATTCATAACCAAGTCAACAAAGGTTAGTTGAAATTAAAAAAATATGATGACAGCCAACCTAATTATTCTTTTCCACATAAAAATCACCCTGACCCTGTAGAGTCCGTAGATTTTAGAAAGCTTTGGGAAATCATGCCAGCCGCCAATTTTCACATATAGCATAACTTCGTGGCTTCAATTTTCAAAATTACAGAAGGAACCTATGTATCACATAGTATTTGCCCAGAAATATAACAGAAGATTAAAAATCCTGAGTTGAATAAATAGACTAAACAATTAAATCAGGTCGAGACTTTCATCTATTGAATCTGTCGACACAGTGGTACACAGAATTATGAGATATGGGCCTGCAGAAACATGGCTTGAAATTAGTTGGGACAGGGCCTCTGTTTTGGTCGAAAGACAGTTCAACTAATGTCAAAAGGAACCATCATTTTGTAGAACAGGGCTAAACTGTAGAAAATATCATTTAAAGATAGCTGACTAAAATGCCATTCAAAAGATCCATCCTCAGCACATAGGCATTAGACATGATTTCCATTCATCGACTTAGTTTCGCTTGTCAATACAACTACCTTCACTAAGGCTTAAAACATTTACCTTTCACTAATTAGAATTGTGATTACATCCTCCTGTATAGGTGCAGACTGCTTCATTTAGCTCTCCTCTGCAGGTTTGACTCGACTGAGGATGGAAACTCAGTTTTAATCTTTCACAGGCTCGGCACAAAAAGTCACTATTCTTCTATGCCTTATTGATGCAACTGCCCTTGAAACAGAATAGAGTTCACCAACTCGATCTTTCTCTTTACATAAACGCAGTACTTCTTCGCGTGTTTACATGGCTCAAGTCTTCGCTTCTATTCTCCATTCACGATGTCATAGCACTTGTCCTGCTGATAGTTAAATCTTCAGCTCTACCGTCTCCTAAAGAAACTGCTTCTACATGTCGAGTAGAATGATTGTCGTAGTCACTTCTATCAACATAAGCCTTACTAGAAATGATCACCAGCCTCCTCAAAAAAAATGCTCAGAATGTAAACTAGCGACATTCATTTAAATAACAATTTCAATATTGGGGAATTCTTCACGGATGGGCAGCTTATTTGCTAGTGAAGAGAGAGACACTGAGACAGTAAATTGGCAGAACATTTCAGAGAGACGGTTCTTTCTTTTTGTGTTCTTCTTGACCAATGAGTGTTGCTTTCCAGCTCGCCGACATACTATCTTTCCTCTTCTAGTCACTTGAAATCTCCTAGCTTGACATAATGAGCGCCATAGTCCGCCCAAAGAATGTGTCAACACAGGCTTGAGACAACTGCTCATAAGGATTTATAACCAGAGGATTCAAATGTTGTTTTCTTGTAGAATAGAACGATTGCAATCTTGAAGCTTCCGCTGCCTTTCTTTTCTTTTACCATGGCTATGTCTGTCAACGGACTCTAACAGGCAACCCCAGCGATATTAAATAAATGAAAAGAGAATTTCGGATTTGTTTCAATCGTGTTTCCAGAACCAAACAACTATTTGTGGGACCTTCTTCACCACAATTCCAACATAATTCAGTAGAACCTTGTACATCACTGAAGCCAACTTACACAAGATTTATTTCTGGTATTAATAATTTCTCATATTCTCATATTACAGGCATACATACCTACGCAGGCCAAAAAAAAAAAATGCCTTGTGTCCTTTGTGCAGACCTTCATTTTCTCTACATTTCTCTCTCTTCCTGAATGGATTTATCTTTTCTTCTCTTCTCCCTTACAACAACTTTTCCTTGAAAGAGAGGTCTTTCATCTCTCTTCTACGTACTTCTTCTCTTCTTCCTCTCTGCATCCTGCTCTTCCTTTTTCTTCTCCTCTATATTTAATATTTCTTGTTTTTGCTATATTTTGCTTTTAACAATCTCCCCTCTAACTTCTACGCCAACTTGGGCTAAACAAAATACAGTTTTTCAATTACAACCACATGCCTAGGTTGAAATATTTTCAACCACTCCTCCATTATTCCCTCAACAGCCCAGCAATTTTTGTTTTCACTTTTACTTTTTACAATTACTCCTAAATTTTAACCTTTTAGAAGAAAATACAATAATTTAAAATTTCAGTTTAATCATGACCATGTCTTGTATAGATGCTCCTGCATCATACTCTCCCTCTGGGAACAATTTGAACCTTGGTTCAAATGAAATGCTGCCTCCATGCTTTAGCCTTTACTATATGCCTGGATCCCACGGTCTTCTTGTCAATGATAATGCTTGAATTTGTCTTTGCTGGTCTTTACCTTTCATCTTGCCTTTCTTTCTCTTCTGGTATGTTCTTCTTCTCATCTCCTTCTCAGCTGCAATCTCCCACTTCCATGTTTCATTTTCATATGTGTCTCCAAAGTTTTCATCTTCCATACCTGCATTCAAAACATCAAAAGCAACCTTAGTAGAAAAACATTGAGGCCATGAAGCCTCTTGGCTGCCTTCACATTTTTGCTCTTGTTTCTTGACTACAACTGCCTTGGTCTCATTCCTTTGCTCTTGTCTTGTTCCACTCTTCCCAATGCTGCCTTCACCATGGCTTGTATCTTCATTCATCTTTCTTGGAGGATTCAACAACTCTTCTATCCTCTTCAGCTCTTCACCCAACACAAACTCATCCAAATCTTCATGTCCTATATCAAATTTAAGACTGGACTGTCTTTCATCCTCTATAAGTACATTCATCCACTTTATAGTTTCTTCATACAAATCTGCTTCTTCATCTACATCAGTGTATTCATCAAAAATAATTGCAGTATTCATACCTTCTGTCTCCTTGCTTTCTTCAATCGCTTCCTGAAGCCATCTTGTCTGTTTTGCAGCATATTCTTTCCTTTTCTCATCATCCATCCCTTTGGAAGTCTCTCCTTGCTGCATATTAGTTCTTACAGCCACTTTCCATTCTTTGTTTTCCATAAAAAGATTATTAAATGATTCAAAAACATCATTACCTTGCCATGTACTTGTGTCATCCTTCATCTTCCTCCATTGATTTCTTGGTGTTTCTATCTCAACACTCACATCGTCTTCACTCTTAGCCTTCTTAGGCACCCACATTAAATTCTCCTTCTTACCATTTGCTGATCCCTTTAGCCATTTTGGCACTTTGTAACCATGCTCTTGTGACAATACTGAAAAACCAATCTTATTTGTTCTTTTATTTTCTTGCACATCTACATTCGTATGAGAAAAATCAACCTTATAAAATAAACTTGCCTGCTTGCTTACTTGTTGCTTGTTTGTGTGCTTCACCATCCATTTAGGCATTATGTAGCCATGATTGACTGCTTTGCGTGAGGATTTCATCTTCCTCTTGCCTCTTCTAACCTGTGCATTAATATCTTCATGCTCATAACAACAATCAAAATCAGCACTTAACACTTCATTTACCTCTTTGTTAGTTTGTTCCACGGAGCAATCTTTCTCTTCCTTTGTGCTTGGCTGTCCTCTTTCTTCTTCCTGGCCTTCAATGGCATCATAGAATTCAGCTTCATCTTCTACTTCTTCCCTTGCTTGTATAGGTTTTTCAATACCTCCATTATGCATTAACCAATGCATCTCTTCTTCTTTATCAACAGCAGCAAACTCTCTTCTCTTTCCTGCACATTCACTTGTGCAATTGGTGCCTTCTCTTGCACCAATCTCTTCACTCTCCAAGGTCCTTCTCTTGACCTTCATAAGGCTGCTTATACCTGCATTTACCCATGCAAAAACAGCATTAGATACAAAAACAAGAGACCATAATGTCTCCATGAGTGCTTTCTTCATCCACACTCTCATCTTTTCAAGTGCTCTCCCTGGCACTTCATGTTTTCTCTCTTCTCTCTTGTTCTCCTCAATGAGAACCTTCTTCACAACTTCTTCATCTTGCTGCTCACTTGGCAACCTTCTTATCTTCTTGCCTCTTTGGGCTTCCCTCTTCATGGCAATCTTCTTTTGCCTTCTTCTCCTCTTCATTAGGAGAACTATTGGCCACTTTATCCTCTTCTTTATTGGCCATGCCCATGCTTGCCTATTCAGCTGCATCCAAGACTCATACTCATCTTTAACCTTAGCTAATTCTTTCTTTAAACTAGCAATTTCTTTATCAAAATCAACATTAGTCATACCTTTGATGCTTGCTTTCCTCTTGCTGCCCTCATATACCTTGCTGCTCTGTAGTGCTTTCAACAATGCTTCCATCTCTGAGATCTTCACCCAAGTCTTTTCCACCTTGGTCTTTTGATCCCTTGTCTCACCCAAGCCTTTTCTCCTTGACTGGTTTTTTGACAATCCACGTGATCTCACCTAGGCCTTTTGCATCCTAGTCTTTTGATCTTCTTCTCAATCCTGCAGCAACTCTTTATACAACACTTCATCAAACTCAAATTACAAATCCAAGCTTACCTTGCTTTGGATCTTCTTCTTCTAGGCAGTCCCTCTATCACTCTTCTCAAAACTTCATCCTTTACCTCACCTAAGTCTGTTTCACCTTAGTCTTTTGGCAAGCTATCCAAGCTTCTTCTTGGATCTTCTTCTCTAAGCCTTCCTTGGCTTCTTCTCTTTTTAAGCCTCAATGGCTTGGCTGCCTTTCTCTTCACCTATTTGCTTCTTAACAAAATAAACTCATATCAAAAGTAAAGTTGCTCATACCTTTTCTCCAGCAGAGTCTTCCAGTGCTTGCCCTGTTGATCCTTGCCAATTCCTATCACAACTGTAACATCATTCACACATACAACCATTCCAAATTCTGCAGCAACTTATAATCCATTCCTAAATCCCCAAGAGCTTCAAGCTCTGATACCAAAACTGATGACAGCCAACCTAATTATTCTTTTCCACATAAAAATCACCCTGACCCTGTAGAGTCCGTAGATTTTAGAAAGCTTTGGGAAATCATGCCAGCCGCCAATTTTCACATATAGCATAACTTCGTGGCTTCAATTTTCAAAATTACAGAAGGAACCTATGTATCACATAGTATTTGCCCAGAAATATAACAGAAGATTAAAAATCCTGAGTTGAATAAATAGACTAAACAATTAAATCAGGTCGAGACTTTCATCTATTGAATCTATCGACACAGTGGTACACAGAATTATGAGATATGGGCCTGCAGAAACATGGCTTGAAATTAGTTGGGACAGGGCCTCTGTTTTGGTCGAAAGACAGTTCAACTAATGTCAAAAGGAACCATCATTTTGTAGAATAGGGCTAAACTGTAGAAAATATCATTTAAAGATATCTGACTGAAATGCCATTCAAAAGATCCATCCTCAGCACATAGGCATTAGACATGATTTCCATTCATCGACTCAGTTTCGCTTGTCAATACAACTACCTTCACTAAGGCTTAAAACATTTACCTTTCACTAATTAGAATTGTGATTACATCCTCCTGTATATGTGCAGGCTGCTTCATTTAGCTCTCCTCTGCAGGTTTGACTCGACTGAGGATGGAAACTCAGTTTTAATCTTTCACAGGCTCGGCACAAAAAGTCACTATTCTTTTATGCCTTATTGATGCAACTGCCCTTGAAACAGAATAGAGTTCACCAACTCGATCTTTCTCTTTACATAAACGCAGTACCTCTTCGCGTGTTTACATGGCTCAAGTCTTCGCTTCTATTCTCCATTCACGATGTCATAGTACTTGTCCTGCTGATAGTTAAATCTTCAGCTCATTTCAATATTGGGGAATTCTTCACGGATGGGTAGCTTATTTGCTAGTGAAGAGAGAGACACTGAGACAGTAAATTGGCAGAATATTTCAGAGAGACGGTTCTTTCTTTTTGTGTTCTTCTTGACCAATGAGTGTTGCTTTCCAGCTCGCCGACGTACTATCTTTCCTCTTCTAGTCACTTGAAATCTCCTAGCTTGACATAATGAGCGCCATAGTCCGCCCAAAGAATGTGTCAACACAGGCTTGAGACAACTGCTCATAAGGATTTATAACCAGAGGATTCAAATGTTGTTTTCTTGCAGAATAGAACGATTGCAATCTTGAAGCTTCCACTGCCTTTCTTTTCTTTTACCATGGCTATGTCTGTCAACGGACTCTAACAGGCAACCCCAGCGATATTAAATAAATGAAAAGAGAATTTCGGATTTGTTTCAATCGTGTTTCCAGAACCAAACAACTATTTGTGGGACCTTCTTCACCACAATTCCAACATAATTCAGTAAAACCTTGTACATCACTGAAGCTAACTTACACAAGATTTATTTCTGGTATTAATAATTTCTCATATTCTCATATTACAGGCATACATACCTACGCAGGCCAAAAAAAAAAAAATGCCTTGTGTCCTTTGTGCAGACCTTCATTTTCTCTACATTTCTCTCTCTTCCTGAATGGATTTATCTTTTCTTCTCTTCT
>JARHVA010006729.1:535000-575000 GCA_037957365.1 Torreya grandis | reverse complement strand
ACATTTAGGTCCTAATTTTTTTCCAAAATAACCAATGATAGAAGTCAAAGCCAAACATTTGAGTACTTTAAGGAAGAAAACTAGATGTTAATCTTATCCCCATATATAACTAGGGTTACTTATTCATGTTCTAACTAATTAATTTTCATCACTTTGATTTGTATTCTAGTTCTCAATTTAGTTTATTTTAAATCATTCAAAAGCCCCAACTCCACCATGGATAAAGTGAAATTCTAGTGATTAGACAATGAAAAATTTAAGGTGGAATAAGATGTGTATTTTCAATTATAGACATAAAAAACATTATGAAAAACATGGGCATTGAGGCCACCATACATTTGTTCAAAGTTTCATCTCAAACTCTAACCAAGATATTTCATTACTATGAATAACACATCGATACCTATAAATATTTTGTTTTGTCATAGAATGATTTAAACAAGTGGGACAAGGAGTTTGTTAATGTTGATGTGGCTACTGTATCACCACTTATACAGTCATGTTTTAAATTTTATTTTTAAATTATAAAATAACCAATATCATTTGACCATTATTTTTATTTTTCATGATGTATATCTATATATGCACCTTTTTAAATTTGGTAAAATGAATATCCACTTAATATTTTAAAAGTAAATATCACTATGATTTCCCCTAAGGTGTGACTAATGCAAAAAGAAATATATATTTGATTTTTTTTTTGGTATGTTTTTTTTTTTTTTGGAGTATATTACCCTTTTACATGTATGGTGTGGGAATTACCTACTACTTTAGAATTAAACCTACCAAATCTCTCTGACAGGTCTGATTGATCACCAATTGACCACCTTTTCTCATAATCATTGAAATGAACAAACATATGCATATCCTTGTAAGCTTCCTTGGTGTATATTTTTTGTGGGTCATACGCATTCTATATCAATTTGGACTCAACTATTGAAGTATTCTTTGAATGTTTTTTGGTTCTAGAATGGGAGGAATAATAACCAAAATATATTCAATGTCAACTTATTATATTTTTGTGCATCATGTAATCTTTAAAAGCATACGAAAGGAGGAAATTGGTTAGAAATCCAATCAATTGGTAAAAATAAAACTTAATTATATACAAACAAAATTAAACAAAACATTAAAATAAATACATAACTACCTTGGATAATAAATGACCCAATAAACTCCCTCTTGATCCAAAAGGATTTATAAGATGAAATATATGTAGAAAAAACTCTAATGTCATCAAAGAAACATTGAAGCAACTAAAATTGGTATAGTATACATCTAATACCAATCAAAATCAATGTTTTTCAATACAAAAACCTACCCTCTGAGTTATAACATAAAAAGCTAATGAACATGATCAAGGCTTGATCATCACTCGAGATCATAATAGCATACTATAATAGAACGTGATCAAGCCCTATATAACTATATCAATCCACATGAGGATCCACCTAGAAACCCATTAAAATAACCAACCTATAATTTATCTCACACATCTCCTAGATATCCACCATTCACTAATGATCTTTGTTCAACACTTATAATGATAGAAACCCATATCAACTCATTTTGTCACCCATGACTAATCAATGAATGACAAATTCTATATATTCTCCTTTTATCAAGTGAGAGGTGAGATTTTGTGTAAAAAGAGAAACAAAATCAAGTAATCATGTCTTCCCCATGTCATGACTATTAGGTAAATAGATACAAAATTGTAAGAAAGTAATAACATAATCCAAAAAATGCTTCTAAAATAGATCCCAAACTTGATCCTAGTAGTTTTCAAGAGATGGGTGAATCACTCATCACTCAAAAAAAGTTGTCAAGTCCATTTGGGCCATATATCTTAGACATATAGCATGTCTCCAGATTAGAGGAAGTGTTAAAATAACCTAAATATATTGAGTAACTATAAGATATACCACTATAATTTTCCTCTACTCTCTTTTTGTGTAGAGAGAAGGGTCTTTGACAAGGACATACATATATAAGATGTCCAATACCACCACAATTGAAATTTCTAGGATCTTTCCTATGTCGATTAGATACAAAAGTAGTTGCATCACTAGAAGAATAATTAGAGTGAGAAGAGTGCTAATTGTGATGTTTACATTTTGAATATCCTGGATCTAGTATGGGTGAGGATATTGTGGATACTATCTAAAATGATGTGGAGAGTGTCTCAAAGAATGTATCAAAGAGTGTTTCAATGATAGCTTTTAAAACTATCACTATACATAGTTATGATATATGTGATGGGACTGATTCTTTGTATAATTAGATTATTCAATAGGCATACTCTTATTCTTTAAAAAATATTTCTCATCTTTAGTTAACCACTCAAAAATAGAGTCAACTCTAGTTCCAATAAGATGTATAATTTAAAAAAAAACGTTTTATTTAGAACTAATGACATTCAATGTGATGAAAATCAACATGTCATCATCTATCTTTCCACCAGTTATGTAATATTTTAATTTAAATACTTTTATGTAGGAAATATATTTAGATGCATCTTCATCAATTCTAAGCTTGTTATTAAGTAATTGCATTAAAATATTAATTTATTATAGGCAAGTTTTTTGTCATACAAATTCTTTAAAACTTTTCCAACTTTCCATGCACTAATTTTAACCACACTATATGAATCATAACATGTTCAGTGTAGGATGATTTTAATAGTGTGAGTTCATGCTTATCATGATTTTGGTACTCAACCAATTTTTTGACATTAATTGGTGGTGTGGTCTCTTTCTCTATGATTTCTCACATGTCATTAAAAATGAGGGTTTTTTCCATGTTCCTACTCTATTCCTTGTTGTTTTTAGGTGACAATATATCATTTTCAGAGATCAATCTTACAATTTTTACCATTACCTACAAAGAATTAAAACAATAATAAAATGAATACTACTCAAGGTCTTACCTTGACCCTTGATAGTAGATTCAATATACAAAATATTCATAGATTTGTCTAAATTTTAATCACACCTTATATCTCCTATTACACCATCATACCTCAAACAATTTACAAATATTCTCCCTTTACAAATTTTCCTTTCATTATTTTTATACAAAATATGTTAAAATTTTTTTTTGACTAAATCATTTTGGGAGTGTTTGGAAGCCTAGACCTTTTTTGTATGCAATCAACCCAAAAAATCTCTAACTAACTTGCCTTCAGTAATCCTAAGTTTAGAAAACCAAGATACTAAATTTATCAATTTTTTAAAGTAAAAAAAATTACATGTAGTAATTTGTGATAAAGTGTTTTCACCATACATAAAAATCAATGCATTTACATTCCTCATGGAGCCCACAAGATAAAAAGGTAAGACAAATAAATGAAAACCTAATGCACCTTTTTGATTGGTTATGCCATGTTTTTATGGGACTTTAATACCATACAAATCTCTCATGTGAATTAATGAATTAATTTAACAGAAAACCCCATTGTAAAAGTGTGTCATATAAGTTTGGCATAGTTTATAAATGCTTTTAGAATAAAATTCACAAATTTATTAAATCAATTACTTTATTTATTTTTTATAATATTGCATGATCTACCTAGAAGATGTCATAATTTATTAATCCTGATTAAAAAAATATTTCGATTGTTCAAACCTGCTAAAGTCTCCCAAGTGGCACTAACCAAGCATAGGATTATAGGCAGTTTGGATGTAATTGAACAAGTTATTATAGATGATGCATTATTTTAATTGTAATTTTTATTCATTTTGCTTCTATCCAATCTTCATATATGTTTGTTCCCTATCAAATCATGATTATCAAAAAAACATTTGGATTCACATCCTTCAAAACATCGGTTGAACAAATTTATGTATATATATTTATCTCTCTCATTTAAAATCACATTTGATTTATAATCCTTAAAGCACTATATTTTTTTGAAAATTTAAGATGTAAACAATATTAATCCTACCATATGAATTTTGCCTTTGAAATTGTTTATTTTTCCTTTTAATGTATGTAATCCTCCTTTTACCAATGCTCTAATACCACTCTTTGGTTCTAGAATGGGAGGAATAATAACCAAAATATATTCAATGCCAATTTTTTTTGTACATCAAGTAAGCTTTAAAAGGTTATCAAAGGAAGAAGTTCATTATGAAACAAACCAATGGATAAAACAACCCAAACACAATTAAATACTAAAAAAATTAAAATAAATACATAACTACCTTGGATCAGAAATGACCCAAGAAATGCAACTACGTATATTTGTAATGATGGGTGCTTTCAGTCTAGACTATAAACAATGTGAATAATTTTTCCAACTACTCCATTAAGCAATCTTGCTTTCATCCATATATTTTTTATTAGCATGATTTTTTATCCATTGTATAGAATCAAAATTTATTAAATTTTTCTATCATTTTAATGATGTGTCTTCATATCTTTATTTAGCTCATATTTACATATTGCAACCGTAGAGTTTCACTATTTTAGAATTTTTTTGTTACATGCCTTGTTACCAATATGTTAGTTCCTTAAAAATGGGATAAGTCTTTAAAATGATGTTTTTCTTCAATAGGCATGAATGATGATGTCCTTGACATGCGAGTAGACCAATCTTTTTCTATAGGGTTAGAATCTCTTATATTCAATAAAAAATTATGAATTCCAATTGTTTCTCAATGCATCTTTGTTGATTAAAATTTATTTACATTATGAAAAATATATCAAATGTGTGACATAAAATATGACCAAAATATATATTTGCATACATTACAATGTCATTTATAGGTAGAACCTATCCTAGGTCCCCAACAAGAATCATTGAATAACCACTAATTTTTTTATTGTTATAGTGTGGAAAGGCTTGTTGTAACTGATTAATTATATTACAAAGCATCTTTTGGCCTATAAATATCATTTCATATATGAGCACATATTTAATGTATCTCATTTCAATTTAAAAAATATTAATGTGTGCCCATCACATGGTTGCATTTATCAGATAAAAATGTGGAGGGGTGAATGTATTGTTGAAACATTAAAGTTACATGTTGCAACACTAATTCGAGCTAGTATAAGTAGGGGAGATTTCCAATTACCTACAAGAAAATACAAGCAACATTTGTTGTTGCTTATATGGAATGATTTACCTATACCTGAGGTTCCCTATATAATCATGCTAAGGGGGATGTTTGTAATGTTTTTATGGGCATGCTTCTAAACTATATTGAAAGGATGTTGTTGTGTAGTTCAGAGGTGATACATTTATGAGATACTTTGGGAATCATTATCTATATCTATTCTAGATGTGCACTTCCAATCTATAAATCATTGTGCAAATATCTATAGGGTGAGTGGTACATAAAAATCAGTCCAATTATGTTTATTATCAGTCACAGTTGACAATCATTATAATGTCATCTATGTCATTGTTCCTTCAGGAGGGAATTAATGAGAGGAATTCCACTCATTCATCTCCCTATTGGCAGTTCCTATATCCCTATCACTTTCAATGCCATCATTTTTGGAGTCAAGGGTGATGTCAATTTCTACACATGTTCATTCAATATGCCATGGATCACAAGAGTCTTTGAATTGCTTCCAGTTTGAAACTATTTATTCCTTATTTTAACCAAATGTCTATATCATAGTTATGAAATGGTTTATAAAGAAAGATATTTTCCTAGTAAAAAAACTCCAATTAAGTTGAATCAACTTGGGTTTAGAAGAGAATCAAGGAAATATTTTAATAATAGATTGAGTATATGTTTGTCTTCATTCATTAATTTTTCTCCTAATTTTGTAATGCCATGTCCATGATGTTTTAATGTGTGGGATGGCTTCCAATAATTTATGAATGAAAGATAACAACATGTCCTCTATTGATATGGTATGTAAGACCTTATTGATGGTCTATTTTACAAGGTAAAAAATGTTTGAATACAAACTATTTAAATTAGTTTTTTGTGGCATGTAGCATGTTTATTATGTACCTATGTCTCAATAAAAAACTATTTTAGAGAAAGACTTATTATATGTAGTCATTACTAGCCTCTCTATTTCAATAGTACATGATATTCTAGGTAGTATATGGTGGTAGCATTAAGATTTGTTTTCATCCTTAGCTGCATACTTCCCTATACATTGAAGCCCAATATGGTGGTAAAAAATTGGTTGGAAATCTATGCTTGCATGCCATACTAAGAGGATGCTTACATTTTGGATGTTGAATCTATCATCATTCTATGTTGGGAGATACGTTTTACACCATTCATCATTGATAAACATGGTTGAGGTTGGTTGTACAAGCCATGGGGATTTATAATTATATTAGAAATCATTTCCATTTTCATATAGACATATTGATTCACTACATTTAGTGTGGCATTGTAATTGATTCAAAATTTTCTCAAAATTTTTAACAAGATTGGTAGAAAGAATCTAATCAATCGTGCCCAAGCATGGATCATCAAAATCAGAAATATGTAATCTAATATGAAGTGTTTCAATATTTCATGGATTATATGAATTTACATGGTGGTAAAAGAATTTCATTACATAATTAAGCTGAATTGGATTGTCTGAATCCAATGTGTCTATGTTAGGTGTATCTTCTACCAATAAAAATCCATGGATAGGTGTGGATCCTATGTGTTGCCTTTCATACCTATAAATATACCACTAATATGTTAAAATGGGTGTAGAAGAATTTTCAATACTTATTGAGTGTTTAAAAATAAAGTATAAGTAGAATTACCTATACCAAAATTATTTGTTGTGGATATGCTTATGTAAAACTTATTCATGAAAAGGTCGACTTTTATAATCCATATATGAAGATGAGAGATGTGTATTTATAATTATCCTTTGTTTCTATAGTATGAATTATTATGTAGGTGGGATGTTGGTGTTTCTTACATGACTCTATGTATATTTGACAAGCTAGTGCCTATTGCACTTAGGGTGAAGAATAATGTTGGGGATTCCATCTATGTAATCATATCCATTAACTCATTCTTTGATTTGGACCAAAATGAACGAGTGACTCTAAGAGAAGAACCAAAATGCATAATTTGATATGTAATGCTTCAATCATGCATTTTTTTTAGATGTCCATACAACTATGAAATTATAACTCAGAAGTTGTTCTTAAGGTTTTTCTTGGTGAAGAATACATATGTTGGTTGTGTTTGATGGAACATCATTAGGTTCAAAAAAAAATATCAATATTGTGGATGAATTTGAAATCAATTGTCTTTATATCTAATTAGGTACAAAGCATACTCATGGAGTTGAAATTGTTTACAAGGGGGTTACATGTACATTCAAACACCTATTGGTAAAAGAGTACTAAAGTACATAAAAATCTAATCCTTTAGTGTTATACTCATTGACATGAGACTTGATGATGGTGATCCATTAAATTATATCTATTGGTGGGCCAATCAATTATAGCTAGAGTATAGTTGTCAAGATTATTCACATATTCCCTTAACTCATCAACCTCTCTTTATGTATGTGGAGGGATGCCACAAAATATGACATTGGAGGATAGTGAGGGCCATGAGGTGTAGTTGTGGTGTTATCAAAATTTTCATCATTGATATTTGTAGCCATAATATCCATAGTGGTGTGTGGAAGGAGGAAAAAACTTTAGTAAGTTCTAATGGTAGGCAAAATAATACCTGTTTGTATATCTAGACATATGCATAGTAGAGATCATTTTCAATTTTTAAGAATAATACCTGCATGACATGTGATCTATTAACAAAGTAATCATATTTTTTGTTCTCTGATGTAATTCTTCACAACATAAGGATGTCAATATTTTTAGTTCAATGAGGTAGCCTCTTAACATTCACGTATATATCTTGGGGAAAGCTAATATTGTGGCCACTATATTTATATTTCCCACTTTTTGCATACATTACTTATAGTATTGGGTTCACCTAAGTAATAAACATTCCATTCATGTTTGACAAATCAATAGGTTGTATCCCTATGTCAATTTGTAAGTAGTATAAAACTAGTTATTATTTTTATCATCAATGCAATAGTGTTAAGTGTCATTGGCATTGTAATGTGTTTTTTAGATACTTGGATACAAATCATTACAATATAAGCATGCATGTTTTGAGGGTAGAGCATCCACTCTTACATATAATTTTCTATTTACTTCTATAATATCACCATTGGGCACACAAAAGTTAGCATTTTTTGTATGTACATAGTATCTAGAGAATTGATATGAGTTAACATGATTTCTTTGGGTTGCATAATGTAATTGAGTCTACTTTTTTGCATTGAATTTTTCCATGTATGTCTGCAGTAATAATGGTAGATAATTTAGATACACATTTGTTTTACATTTTGTGTTCATATTTTTAGGGTGGAAATATTAAATGGTTCATAAATGGATGTAATAAATGTAAATATTGTTTTAGGATTTTGTCTCATGGTTTCTTCATCAATTTAAATATTATATGAATTGTTCAAGTATTAGTAATTATTTGTATAGGCCTATGTTCATGATTAGTTAAATATTTTGTTTACAAGCTTCTTATTAGGGTGTTGTTGTTTTCTCTAGGTCTTGAAGTGTGTATCCCCTTCAAAGAGTTTACTTGGATATTAGTTTGTATATGTTTGGTTTATGGTTCATATTTATATTCTTGCCATGTATTGATTATACAAATAATTTGATGCATTAGTGGGATTGTGTGATCAATAAAGAGGCTCCAGTGCATTGGGAAGTTCTTTGTTCTCCATTCACAAAATGTGCCTAGGATTTGTGTCGTCCCTCTTTCCTTCACCAAGAAACAGGTGTGCTTCTATAAATTAAAAGAGAATCCAAGCAAAGAGACATTTTTAAAGTTGGTATCAAGTTTTAAGATGTGTTACCAACATTTAATGTGGTAGTATTCATGATTCTCATGCTCCACATAAGCACTATAATGTTCCATTTTATTTACAAAGGGTGAATTAAAGAATGTATAGATGTCAAAATAGGGTCAATCATAATGTTGGTATCAAGTTTTGCAATATTGTACAAACATATAATGTGGTAGGCTCCATGTTTCTCATGTTAGGCATATGTACTCCTTAGCTCCCTTCTATTTTCAAAGGACAAAAGTAAATAATGTCCAAATGGAACAATAAGGGGACCACATTCTATATGGTTGTGATTGGATCCCATTTTTTTATGAAGGGACCATATCATGTATATTCAGTTTATAATGGAAATGAGACTTTATATAACTTCATCAACACACTAAAACATAAATGAAATATAATAAAAGAGCTCAGGTAGTAGTTATGCATGTATGGTAGACAAAATAATAGAACCTGAGTTTGATATTCAAACCAAGCTCAATAGTGTACAAATTTTCCAAGCACAATGCAGTGATATGGTGCTCAAGTGATGGAATGAGGTGAGTTGGGGAAATAAAAAGCTTGGGTAGAAACTCAAACCTAAGTACACATCTTGAAAATGAAATATCTTGATCTCGAATTGGGTAGATAAAGAAACTTATAATGAGTTGAATTAGGGAAAAAATATGAGAAACATAATAGTAGTGTGTGAAGGAAACATAGTAAACTAATAAGATTGAAAGGACCCAAATACCCAAAACTAAATTAGAGGGTAAATTTAAGCAAGAAAAGATTTTTTTGGAGTTAAATACAAAATGATATGGCAACTAATAAGTGGGCCACTTTAGTAGTTCAAGAGGAATTTAAAGACATGTTGATCAACTGTGTGATGGGTTACCATTTACAAGGCTATAGTGGGATCTTGGGCCAGTTTTCAAAGAGAGTGAGTTGATTGACATCTAATTTCTCATATATGAGGTCTTATTCCACAAAAAATGTCTTGTATAAAGCATTTTATGCATTATTGGGTTTGTGTGATCACTACATAGGCTCGAGTGAATTGGGGGCCTATTTGTGTTCCATCCATCAAATGTGCTTGGGACTTGTGGCATCCCTCTTACCTCTACCAAGAAACTAATGTGTTTGTGTTGTGTGGAGAATTGATATAAAGAGACATTTTTAATGTTGATATCAAGTTTTGAGATGTGTTACCAGCATTTAATCAGGTACTAGTCATGATTCTCACTTTTGACATATGCACTCAATGGATCCCTTCTATTTACAAAGGGAAAAATTAAAGAATGGCTAGATGTCATAATGGGGACAATTGTATGGTTGGTATCAATCAAAGAAATAGAAATGTGTGAATAAAACATAGTCAATGGATAAGATTAAAAGGCCCCAAATACCCAAAAAAGATTTAGAAGATAAATTTAAGTAAATATATTGGTTTGTTTAAGAATTAAATACATAATGATGTGGAAACTAATCAGTGCACCATTGGATCCATTTAAGAAGAATTGAAAGACATAATGATCAATTGTGTCATAGATTACCAATTTCAAGTTTGTAGTGGGAATTTGGGCCATTTTTTAGAGAGAGTGAAATGATCATGATTTTCTTTCTAATATTTGAAATTTTACTCCACTAAGAAAGGGCTTGTACAAAGCATTTGATGCATTAGTAGGTTTGTGTGATCATTAAATAGGCTCGAGTACATTAGGGAATTGATGGGATTACGGGATTATGAATAATTTTAATGACACATCTACCCTTATATGGTTATAGGTGCATTTAGAGATTACATAAATGCTTAGGTTCCATATTAATGTTTTGTTGGTTTATAATATCCATTAAAAAACTATATCTGATCATACATAAATTGTAATGGTAATAAAGTCACAGATTGACACATTACTTAACAACTATATGTATTCTTCTTCAATAAAACTGATCTTGGTCATTGAATAACATGTTTATGTCTTGTGTTTTTTCTTTAGCTTGCTTATTGTGCAGTAATCATTTGAGTAATAAATGGTGTGTTAATGTCCTATTTGTAGTAATTGATCTTGTGTTCTTCAATTTTTGATTGTCTAAGTGATCAATTGTGTGTTGGGTTACCATTTTAAAGGCCATTATGGGAATTTGGGAAAATTCTCAAAAAGAGTACATATATCACCATCTTGTGTATTCATATCTCTCAACTAGTGACTTCTCTACCATGCCATTCACATTGTTTCATGAATGACGCCCATTACGCGTCTATGTAGCATGTAATTTATAAAAGCTTCAATACCTACTTCAATCATAATAAAAGCAACAAGATAAAATTCATAGCCTATGCACTAGAGCCATTTCATAACATGTATGATATGGGGCCTTTGGTGTATGTTATCACATGAAATATGTAGTCATTACCCATCATCATCACCACCTATCTCACTTTGAAAACTTTCACTAATTTTAAGTTATGTATGGTTTTGTCATAATTTCTATAGGTGTAAATATATTGGAAACATAGATGAATATAAGTTACAATATAGCGGTGAAGGTCAAGTGGAACCTTCTTATCCTAGCTCCTCCCAGACATGGTAGGGTAGATAAAGTCTGACACTAATTATGGCCTTCCATGCAACATATGTTAGCCTGGGGCATTCACCAATCAGACATAGGTTGGGATTCAATAAGGCATGGACCCATTGGATGGTCGGCACTTGGGGAGAGTAGAGTGATCCTAAGGAATAAATTAGATGATGTGTAAATATGGTAGATCTCAAATAATATATGAAGAGGACACTTGGTATCCACATAAGAAACATAAAGACCAAAATAGGATATAAGGGTGATTTGTTGGGGTGACGGTATCATTATCGGTTAATATGTATAAGAGAAGGATGTGGGCCTTATTTAAGTCTTCACTATGGGTCCACATAGATGAACATAAGTTATAATATAGACTTTAGACCTCATTATCTTATCCCTATATAATTAGCATTGTAGCGTTGACTTGAGTCACACATTGAACATGAAACTTTGTCACAATCAAATCAGTGCCATGTTGTCCTGGTCAACCCTTCATAATAAAAAACATACAATAGAACTTGCCAGCTTGGGATATTTTTACCCCTTTCTAATATATACAAGTCATCTAAACTCAATTGTTGCCTTGGGAGTGAATAAGTGGCAGTCGGTCAACCTTAACATTTTAAAATATTAGAATGAGAAGACTAACAACTATGCTTTGCATGTTGGTTTTAAAGAGATATCCACATAACACCATCATTGATATGGGATAAAATACCATAGAAGGACCTAGAGCTTAGGCTTTCAAAAGGAACTCAACTGCATAACTAGGGTTTATTGTGGGAAATAAAACACATGATGCATTCACTAGGAGCTGAGATGATGACCTCGATTAGCATGAAGACAAGGTTGAATTATAGAAAGATGAGTTTGACAAAGTTTGAAGAGAGCAAGTTTGAGCATGTGAGGAGTTGAAAATGGATTTTATGTAAATAAATAATCGATCTTGATGAAGTTCAAATTTCATCAAGATTGAGTGCTTGCTTGAAGGAAATGGAATCACTCAGAGATGCCTTGGGTCTAAAATAGATTTACTTTGCAAATTTATAGGCCTTTAGTCCCACATCGACTAGGCTAGAGGTTAGTTATGTGTTTATATTAAAAACCCTTCACAATGCAATGTGAATATATGTAGTAGGGCCCCCTTCCATAAAAAAGAGGGCTTAAAATTCAATCATTCACCGACTCTCAAAGACAAAGGAGTGTTAAGGAGGAAAAACCTAAGCATCTCAGATAAGTAACGAGACACCAAACCATCCTTTTCCTAACGTGTGCTCATATATAATAGATATATTTAAATATTACATGATATTATGTATATTAAATACTAAATCATATTATATTATACTATAATAGATATTAGACTATAGATAACATTAAATGTGATATATATAATATATTTCAATATATGTTTAATTATAATATTCAAAAAGAGGAAAAACACCACATACAACCTTAATGCCACAATATAAACATTTATTCAACTTCTTGCATAACACATGTTGACTTCTCTAGCTTCACAAGAGATGAATTGACAATGATGAGTACTCCACCACCAGTCACTTTAATGCCCATGCCACAACCCAAAAACCTACATTTCAAAAGAAAAATTATAATTTTCACATAGAATATTTTATTTTTCCTTTTCAATTGTTGTAGCTAACTTGTTATGAAGTCGTTGTTTGAAGGAAAGACATAAAGGTGTTACAATATAGACTCTGTAACCTCATTGTCTTGTCTCCATATAAGTGGAATCAGGGTGTTGATTTGAGCTGTGAAATAAACATGGAAACTTCCCACAATCAAATCAACATCATGTTGTCCTTGTCAACCTTTCATAATATACTTTATACAATGATGTTGATTTGGGTCAATTTTTAAAGAAAGTAAATATATTACCATCTAATTTTTCATCTATGAGGTTTTATTCCACCAATGTAGGGTTCGTGTGATCACTAAAGAGACTCAGGTGCATTTGGGGACTATTTGTTTGCCATCCACTAAATGTGCCTAAGACTTGTGTCTTTCATCCTGCGTCCACAAAGAAACTTCTATGCTTTCGTAAACTTTAGTAAAATACAAAGAAAGGGATACTTTTAATGTTGCTATCATGTTTTGAGATGTGTTACCAATATTTATTGTGGATATATTCAAGATTCACATATTCAACATATGCACTCTCAGGGTCTTTTATATTTAAGAAGGGAAAAATTAAAGAATGCCTATATGTCACAATGGGGATAGTTGTAATATTGTTAGTAAGTTTTCACATGTGTGATAAACATTAAATATGGTGGGATTCATGTTTTTTATGTTATACATATGCACTCCCATGCTACCTTCTATTTTCAAATGAAAAAAAGTAAAGAATGTCTATATGGCACAATGTTTGTTTTATGCAGTGCTTGCAATGATCGAAGCTTCAAAAACTCATTTATGCATTTCAATATTGGGATGTGCCCAATGAGTTTATACAAGATGGACTCCAAACTTACCCTAATAGCATTTGTTTGACCCTTGTTTATGTCTATAGAATTCAACCACTATTGAAGAACCACATGCATAATCAACTAACTTATCATTGGAGGAGTTTACAATTAGATATGACAAAATATCCCTAGATTCATCTTGCTTTACCAATATACCTTCGAAGATATCTGATTTTGTTAATGTTTTCTCATCCACTTATATGTCATCCTATGTACACTCTGAGCATTACCTTCTAACATGTGAGACGCTACTAATGAGGCCCATGTAACCCATAACTTGATTAATTATATAATATTAATGAATATTTTATATTTTATATAATATATATTTTAATATTATATTAGATTAGATTGAATAATATACATTTTAATATTATATTAAACTATATATTATTAAAATATAATATAATATGAATTAAAATGTAATATAATATAATTATATATTATTTATAATATATTAAAATATATAATGTAATAAAATATAATATTTTAAAAAATACATAAAAATTAATATTACAATATTTCTTAAAAAATATTTAAAAAAATTAAAAAGACACGCGGCTACACCTGCATGACACATCTTAGTGAGATAGTCAAACAAATGGCAGTTACGGTCACCTATAGCTACAACATATGACAAAAATATTATTTCCATTATGGTTTGATGGGTGCCCATACCACGTTCCAAAGATCTTATTTTGCTACGAATTTCATTTCTTGCAATTGTAGTTCTGCAATAGTTGAAGTTGCATTTCCTCCAATCTTGTCTGAGTCATTTTATGCATATCCTGCAATCATTGAAGATTATTTGTTTTATTTTTTCAATATTTTTTTCTTTTATCATTTTATTATCTCGAAGCTGCAGCTTACGGTCGCCCGTTTCTTATGAGATTTGAAATATGACGATAGAGGACAAATCTGTGGATTCTTTGGAACTGGCAAGAGCATCCTCAATGATCTCTTTGATTTAAGTCGTATAAAACCTAGGATCTTCTAAAATGGTGATGAAAAGCTATTCCATCTCGACCTTCATGCCCAGCAGAGGCTACATCTATTTCTGCTCTCTCAAGGGTGGTGACGAGCGCATTGGACAAGAAAGGCTGACCGGCAGGCAGTTGAGAGCGATGTTTTACTGTTCCAGTGCCCACCACTGTACAGGCGAGACACCGCCATGGGAGTGTAAGCTGGAACAACATAAGAAATTGTTGTAGCTAACCCATCATGAAGCGACAGCCTCAACTATTTTTCTTAAAGATGCGAGTTCATGATGGGCTAGCTGGAACAGTAAAACACAAAACAAATCTTCCATTAAATCACAGTCAAACCGGGTATTACCTCCTCGATGTGGCAGCAACACAGTACTTAAAAAAACAATATGTTTTGCGATTGTATGTGAGACGAATCTTTGTATAGTTCCCCACATAGAACTTTAAACAAAAAAATAATATTTGAGTTCTGAAACGGAGGAAGAAGTCAAAAATAAAAATTTATAATTATTGCGTCATTATAATTTAAATGAAATAATATTTTTAGAAATAAGTATGTGATGTTTTTTTATCAATTTTTTTTAACTGCTTATTCTTTAAAATTGCTTCTTTTTTAATGGGAAAAGTAAAAGTATGTTTTAAATAATTTGGATAAGATGGGCTGTCCATGTTATCAATATAAAGTTGGTTGGATGGAGATATAGGTGAAAGAACACAAAATAAAGTAGATGTGAGATTTGCAAAAGTAAAACATGTGTAGAACTAAGAGAAACACCTAAGATCATGAGTTTTCTAAGTCTACAAGATTTAAGTGATACATAATCAAATAATATCTACAAAAGGCTTCTTTGTGGTCATTTTCAGTATTAATGAGGATCATGACATGATTTTTAAGGGTAATTTATGGGATTGGGAATAGAACTTATTGTTGTTCAAGACATGGTTACCTATGTTCAACCCTTTCACTAAGACTTTTAACAATAGGCCTATCTGAATAAGAATACTTCATTTACCCCTTTAGTTTTGTACTTCTTTCTTTTTTAAATCTATGAGAAATTCTTTGGGAGAATTTTTGTAATAGATCACAATACCTATAGAATGCTCCATTCCACATTTGCTAGGATTCTTGTAAAATTGGATTTATCAGTATATCTACCTAAGTTCATTGAATTGAAAATTAAGGACAAGATTTGGAGGCAATCTCTCAATTATAAGGGTTTGTTCTTTTGTTGTAGGAGATGATTTGCTACAATTCATTTGGCTTTTGATTTTAATTTTTAAAAGAAGAAGGGGGGCGGTGGGGTTCTCTTAGTGGAAGGGTTCCCATCCAAAACATGTCAATGTGGGTAATGTGGCTAATGATACTACTGGTGACATTTCCTAGACTCCTAGGAATTTGTTTCAAAAGTGGTGGTAGCCATGCAAGGAGAATTTCCTTTTGTCGACAAAATCTTTAAGAAAGCTAAAGATGATAAAATTCTTTTAAAAAAAAATTAAACTATGAGTTAATGTTGATCTTATGTCTAAATTTTCACTCCATCACTTGATATAACCATTCCCATTTATCCCAATGAAGGGGATGGGGGAAATTTGACTTTGGTTGGTAACAAAAGGAAATGAAAAGGTAAAAAGGAGTTAGAACCACTAAATTTTTATATCTCAAAATCAAAATGATTTCAAAGGGTCGTAGTTGTATCTTTGTTTAGCGTTTTTATCAATTGTTATTTTTATGTTGGTGTTATTATGACAAGTTACTTTTTTTGAAGTTTTATTGTATTATTTAGTAATGATGATTTTACTTGTGTGTTTTATGTAAAGGGTAGGGTCTCTCTTTAAACCCCATTTTTACCAATTAAAAATATATATATTTACTTTTATATATTCCAAAAAGGTTAGCTTTTATTTCCATTTGGAGGTCAATTGTGATTATTTTAATACATGTTAAGTACCATTATAAGTTTCACTAGAAAGTTACAAACTTTTGAGAATCATTCTTACATATCTAGGCATGTAGAATGAGGGACATTTAATTATAGTAAAGTGTTATGCTTTTTTAATGTCACCAATAACCCATCTTTTAGAATCATTGATTAATTGAGTTTATTAGAGTTCTCTCAATATTTCAATGCTCCTCTTAATATAAAATCAAAATGATTATAAAAAAGGTTGAGTAGTGTATAATCTATAAGTTCTACAATGAATCTTAATGACTAGTAATTATATAAATTCATTAAGTAAGAATGCTTCTAGGTAGAACTATGTGATAATTTTTAGATTGGAAGTTTAGATCACACCTACTGATCCATAATCAACAAGATAATATAATCAATGATCTAATTATATAAATATTTTGAGGTAATTCCATTCTTATGTAGAATTTTTAAAACTAACTTAAAGGCACAAGTTCTCTCAAATACATTTACCAACTTTTAATTCTATAATTATAAAAAAATATATACTTATAATATTTTTTAGTTGATAGTATTAGGAATCCAAAAACTCTCATCAATTATCTCCTTTGTGATGTTATTTATTCTTAAAACTTCAAATATGAAATAAATCTTAGAACTAAAGGAATGATTTGAAGGTGTTAGGAATCCAACACCTCTTATCAATTATCTCCTTGGTAATGCAATATGCTCTAAAGATAGTATGGTAATTAAAGTATGAGCTGACTACTATTACTAAATATAAGAAATATATAATTGATACCTCTAATAAATATTAAGTATAATTGTCATGAACCAAGAAAGAATTTCAGAATAGGAAAAAGGTGTTAGCTTATGTTATGTTGAATGTCTTAAAAACATATAATAATACCATAAACCAATATTTATTGCTTATATATTAAGGATAATAAAATTGATAATTATTGTAATGTTTACATGCAAACTATATATAACAAAATTTACATATAAATCTATAGAGACAAGACAAAACATATAAGAAACTCAAAGAGAATGGCAATGAATATGAATCAATGACATGTCAAACAATATATTTGCCATAACCCAAATTTATGATATCTCAAAATTTTATTAGTATAGTAAAGTTTAATTAGCTTAATAGAGTTTAAGAAAAAATCTAAATTCAGTAATAGGAATGCGAAATAATCCAAATCTACGATACTTCAGAGAATTTTATTAGTATAATAGAGTTTAAAGAAAAGTCTGAATTCAACAATAGAAATGTAAAATAACCCAAATCTACGATACCTCAGAGAATTTTATTAAGAGAGTCTAAAGACAAATCTAATTTCAACAATAGAAATGTGAAATAACCAAAATCAAATGTAAAATAACTGAAATCTATGATACCTCAGGAAATTTTATTAGCATATTAAAATTAAAACAAATGTCAGAATTCAACAATAAGAACGGGAGATAAAATTACAATAATAAAATAACCAACCACTAAATGAATTAGGGAAAAATCATATCAGCTTAGAGTCTCGAATAAGCACATACGAACTGTTCTATGAAATTGAAGTTATGCACTTTCCAAGAAAATTTAATGAAAGGTCAATTAATTTAGCTTCCTCTAAGTGATGTCCTTCACTTCCTACATCAAACACAACAACTATGTTAACAAAAGGAATATGATAATGTAATGAGTAAATTACTGAAGCTTCAATTGACATATTTATTTATAAAGCTAAGAAATAAGAGTACTCAACTGAAACGTATAATTCAAGATGCCCATTTTATCCACATATAAAAAATCTATATTTTAAATGAATATAATTAACAACATTGTTTTCGCACTTAAAATATGCCAGAAGCTTTCCTTAAAGCTAAATCGGCATTGGGGTCTGTTAATATTGAATATTCCTTAGAAAGTCCAAAATGACAAATTAGATTGTAAATAACAATACGCTTTAAACGACAGAAATCTGCTAATAGAACATTGCTAAAGTAGCTACCTCGCGCATAGATGATTTCCTGCAATTGTTTATAGTGTTCACTACCATGCCATGTCAAATTCAACCAGAACCAACTTTCTCTTCCTAACAATTAGAGCACGGTGAAACTTGAGAAGATGAGTACCATTTCCATTTTCACTCCAATGATATTTACCTATTTATCATTGTTTCGACCCACCGCTCTTTTAACATTTACCTGGGATAGTCAAATACAAAACGTGCTCCACAAAGAATACCAGTTAAATATTTGTTGTGATAGACAAAAATCTTAGGGAACTTGTAGAAATATTCAAGTGTCATCGCCATCGAAATCGAAATCGCATGACTCGGAGATTATCAATGTTTAATTTTAGTATTGCCAGTAAACCGATATGGTTACCCTGTCCGCATCCATTCTAACAAAAGGTTGCTGATATCAAGAGCGGTAGCAGGATCCAGGCAAAGATACATCCCTCGACTTTAGATCTTTCATAATATGAATGTTGCCACTGGAAGGATCAAATTTCCATATAAAGCTGTCATTCGAATTTCCATCATTAAGATGAACATTACATCCACAAAATTGTGATAATTGGTTCAAGTTCCTATTGAGATGATGTTTTTTTCTAATGCAACGTCCATAGCAGACTTTCAGACGCACTTGTTGGTTCGAGATTGGAGAGAGAATCTGCTCCTTTTATATGAAAAAAACAAATAAACAACTACATGTTTCTACTTGTATAGCATGAATAAATATTGATTTCTAGCCCAATTTGAAGTCCCAAATCCCAAGTTGAATGGAGATAAACTACGTTTTTGAGATATGAGATACATATATAATTAAAAGCTAGCCGGGAGAATGTCTAACTCTCTGTGCACGTAAATTTTAGACCTCTTTGAAGGTAAATGTTTTGTAAGAGTTTAATAATGTATGCTGATAAACAGTAATAAGAATAAGACAATCTTGATTAATAAACTACGGGAAAAAGCTATTTTTTCAAAATCAGAAGTTGGAAGAATAAATCATTCAAATTAAAGAGGACGGCTGCGTGGACGTCGAATTCAGAATGCGATTGACAGGATGATTTATGATATTTAATGACATGATTAATATATTAAACTTGACTTTTACTCAGCTGCACCGTAAATTTTATTTCCATGAAATTAACTCGTGAATAGCATCATAATTTTAGCGTCAACAAAAGCCATCGTTTCATGAAAGAAGCCATAAAATTTGACGTTCACAAAGCTGTCATTCCGTGAGCAATATCGTAAATTTCATCTTTCTTCTGTCCGTCGGTAACTATTGACTTGAATTTGACGACCAAGCGGACGTCATCCCGTTAGTGCGCTGTTTTCCATCCCGCCTTGTAATTTCACTTTCTGTCGCTGTCCAAAAAACTGAGAATGAAAAATGAAATATGTTAAATCGATAACTCAATCAGAAAAGGGGGTTGAATGGCTTCCAAAATAGTGTTTAACTGTAAACCGCAAAAGCAAGAGTAAAAAATGTAGCATTGAACGATGACGCTTCTAGATTTCCTAATTTCTAAATCAAATTTTCTCTCGACTCTTTTTATTGATATATCGAATTAAATTATTTTATAATGGGAAAAGTCAATCCATTCATGTCGGTGGAGAAATTGGGTTTTAATTCTACATTTCTTTATTGTTGTTATGTTTTCATAATCCGAACTCTTGCTTTTGTGGTTTTTGCGGTTTTGCAGTTAATAGCCCCCTTTTAAGTAGTAGACTTTGATGGGCTTTATCTATTTGTTCGAAATACCAGTGGTTTTTTAATGTCGAATCCTCTCAGCGTTTTGTGGGATATTTTAATGGTTGCAATCGATATCTATTCTGTCCACTTGGAAGTGAAATTAATGACCAAGTGGGACGAAGAAGTGCATGAACGGGATGACGGCCATGTGGTCGTCAAATTTATCCACTAGTAGTTCCCAACGGTTAAGATGACGTGTTGGTAAACGTGAAATTTATGATATATTATTTATCAGATGATGGTTTTGCGGATGTCAAATTTATACTAATATTCATGGGATGACAACTTTGTGGATGTCAAATTTATCATATGGTTCCTGTGATGACGACTTCTTAAGTGTCAACGTTATTGATTGTTTTAAAATTTGATGGTTCCAAGGATGTCAAATTTATTATTCTATTCCTAATATGGTGGCTTCGAAAACGTCAATTTTACTCTCGAATTATCCTCAATGTGATGACGGCTTCCTAAATGGGATAAAAGTTGAAAAGACGTGACTACTACGCTTTAGTGAAACCTAATTAAAGGCAAGGCTCTACAACCCCATAGGGAGGATAAAGGAACGAGAAATAAAATTAAAACAAAATATGTTACTAAATTTTATTTTAGACCAATATAAAACAAATACCCAAGTACCTTAGAATAATTTAATTTAGAGTCTCAAATCAATTCGGATATCTCTCATCCTCATAAGAAAATTATGGAGCACAAACTAATGGACATTAGGAATATTAAGAAGGTTTGGATCAAGTACCCTAACAGTACTAGCACGGATATAGAGGTAACATATTCTAAGTGAGACCTCGTATAGTTACAGAGGTTAAACCCACTAAGATGCAAGACAATATCAAAAAACATCTGAGGAGTGTGGCCAGGACTCCCAATGTCCCAGTTCTCATCCTACGCAAGAAGGGTAAAAAAGGTCAAACTACGGGTGACTCCATTTTAGTTGAAGATGATAGGGCAGAGCCCAGAGATGATTATCAACAAGAAGATTTGGGTGAAACTCGTAAGTCTTCTTAGCCAAAGCCCCTTGAAACTGGGAAAAGCAAGACCAGAGATGACTCTAAGGACAAAAATAAACTTTCTTTTGTTAAACATCAACAAGAAATTAATTAGAATTTTATCAATCATGTTAGTTATTTGAAAGGTAAGGAAAATGCCGACCAAATTATTGAAGAATTAGACCTTCTAAAATCCATCATGTGTTGGTTCATAAGGGAACTCATAGAGCTTAAAAAGAAGATTAAGTTTTTACAGTAGGTGAATGATAGATTGAATCAAATGAATGTTGCTAAGGAGAATAATCCACAAATATAGATTCTCCAATTTAAGGTGGATATGTTGGAGAATGAGAATGAGAAGCTCAAAAATAATATCATTATCCTAGTAAATTATAGCAAGACTACCATGAACGAGGAAACTCATAATGTTGAGAACCTCAAAGCTCACTTGGGAGAGCTATTTGACACAAAGACTATTGGCAAAGGAAAAGGCAAATAGGTCCAATGAAGTGGGTGCTAGAAAGACATATACAAATAAAACTTTATGTTTCAAATTGATTCCAATCTCAAAAGGATTAAAAGTTGTTGGGAGGACATCTCATGTAATCTAGACAAGGATTAGGATCCAATTTCTTCTTTTGTCTTCAACTATATTTGGGTTATGTTTTGGTTGTTTTAGGCCATGTTTTGTCTAGGTCATTCTTTTAGTTTTTGGTAGACCTCTAGTTCTTTTTTTTTTTTAAATTCTCTTAGGGTTAAGGAGCCATATTTCAAAAAATTCTCCCCTTTAACCTTAATTAAAAAAAAAAATAGAGACATTAATTTTCCTAATAGACATTTTTAGGTGTTTATATATGATTAACATGAATTAAGTATTATTCCTCATTTTTATATATTTTTATTATTTTATATGTTTAAAAGAAACATTATTTTCATTTTTTAATTTTAGATATGTATCAATGCATAATGATGATGAACTGCCACATGTTTCCATTGGTAAGGTAGATGCCACGTGTCATTCACTTACTATTCCACATGTTCAATCTATAACTATTAGTTTCCATGTGTCATGCCACATGCCATCACCTATTACTCCATACACGGACATAACTTTAGGATGCAATGACAAGTTTAAATCAAGTGATAAAATTAAAAGAGTCTACACATCCTTAAATGACACATTCAATTGAAAACAAGAAAAGTAAAGGTTGTGATTAGGCGATATCATGGCATTTGTAAAAGCAAAATGACAGATTTAAACTTAAATGGATACTAAGCACTTTTGGTGCTTGGTATGCAATTACACATTTATGAGTGAGTAATATTTTTCTTTAAATTGTATAAACTTCTATCATGAATAAATACTTTATACATAGTTATGATATATATTTGTTGGCTTTACATGTTTCAATGGTTGTAATCCATATCTACTCATCCACTTGCACAATGATAAAAATTGAAATAACAAAGTGGGACAAGAAAATAATCCACTAATGGGATGATAATTATGTGGTCATCAAATACAAGTCAACGATTACCGATGGCCAAGATGACGGTTGGGTGAATGTGAAATTTATGATATAATTAGCTTTATGGATGTCAAATTTATAATTTTTTTGTGGGATAATTACTTTGTGGATGTCAAATTTATGATACATTTCACTGGATGATAGCTTCTTAATGTCAAAATGATGATAAGTTTATAATATTCACGATGTGATGGCTACGCAAATGTCAAAGTTATTAAATTCTTTATAGCATGATGGATTTATAAATTTCAACTTTACTATATTATCATACTTTTGGTGAATGTCAAAATATTGATGTCCAAAAATTTGTCATTCTGTAAATAAAACCTAATTGACATTGACTTAGCCATCATATTCAATTTGAATGATTTATTTTACTTCGTGCACGCTTTAGATCCATTGTAACAACAACCTCACTAAATATGTTATTGAATTTATAAAAATAAGCTCTCATTTTATGGTGAGTTATTTATTTTTGATGCTTTATAACAATCATTTTTGAAATCATAGCACTTTGTCCCAATATTCTATATATATAAAACATAGAAAAAAATAGTTTATTCTCATAACACTTAATTATATGTTCAAACTTGTGATTTTAAAAAAATAGCTTTTTTTACATGTTACCGTACATTACTAATCAAAGTACTTGGATATTTTGTATTATATATCAGCATATATTATTAAATACTTACACAACATCACCCTCTAAGAGGTATAAAACTATTTTATGATTTGTAGTTTTTATCAACATATATTATTAAATACTTACACAATATCACCCTCTAAGAGGCATAAAATTATGAACCCTCATATGCACAAAGAGCCTTAGGCATTCTTAAAATAAGCTTTTAATTATGTATGTTTTTCTTATATATGGAAAAGTAGTTTATTTGTATTTAACTTGGGATTAGGGATTTCAAATTGGGTTCAATCTGTAGAAATGAATGTTTATTCATATCGTGCAAGTATAAATATATAGTTTGTGTTTTTCTAAAGGAACTTGAGAATCTAGTTTGGGAGTTACATCTTTACAAAGGTTATAATATAGACTGATAGAGTTATACTTGGTCCAAATATTATTTTGGTGATAAGCTTTTAAAAAATGTGTAATTATTTTATTCATATTCACATAATATTAATATTGTGTGAAAACAATAATTTATTGAAACTCAAGTTTGATAAAGACAATGCAAAAATTACATAAGATGAAAATAAGGAATCTATTTCATTGATTTGAAGATTTTGTTTAGCTCAAATATTATTAAAACTCATTTAATTTCTTTTCTTATTTATCTATATTCTTAGATCAATTGATTTAGTAAATACACTAATTTTTCTAATGTGCATTTATAAACCTTTTGAATCAAAACTAGGATTATATTATAGACATTCTAACATAAAATGGGATAAAAGTTGAATAGACATTACTACTACCCCTTGGGGAAACCTAATGAGGGGCAAAGCCATACAACCCCACAAACATATATTGGACTAGGGAATACACTAGATGAAAGGAGAAAAAAGAGGGAGGACAAACTAAGGATAGATAAAATGACATAAAATGTGCTATAAAATTTTAGTCTATACTAATAAATAACAAATACCCAAGTACCATAGAATATTGTAATTTAAAGACTCAAAATTTCCTATGAGCCATTTTTAGTTGTTTATATATGATTAACATGAATTAAATATTATTATTCTTTGTTAGATATTTCCATTATTTTATTTGTTCCAAAACAATCTGTCTTCATTTTTTAAATTTAGATATGTATCAGTGAGTGGTTATTATATCGTTGATGACAAAAAGTATTAACAATTTATTGAAGTTATTTTGTTGTTGTTTTCCTTTCACATACAAGATTTAGTCACCTCAATAATTGTTATATTATTCTTTGTATATTTTTTCATTAGTAATTAGTCTTCTCAGAATGGCTTCCATTTATAATAATCTATTTAATGATGTATTTACTCATAATTTTAGTAATAATCGTAACTAAAAGGTAACCATAACTAATCACCTCCATAAGTGGGCATGGCATTATGGGACACACTTAATCCATCACGTTTGCAAATTTATTGTATTATAGAATTTCATTGAAATCACCCTCCTATATGAATTAATTGAAGGCTTTCAATATTTTGTCTCTGTCTTTTTATATGATTTTACTTGTGTTATTTGAAATAATGATAAGGTGAAAGAATCCAATTGACTCATAAAAATAATACCCGATATTATATCTAATAAATGTTGAATAGTATGTTTTTTGAGAAACATGCCTCATTTTCAAAGATTTTAAATAGGGACCCATGTGTTATAAACTTATTATATACTTAGTCTTTATCGATACATTAATTTCTTTAATAACCTACAAAATCATCTACGTCTAAGATAATTATAACTAGTTTCTTTACTATTACATAAATTTGGTCTTGGAAATGTGATCAATGCCAATACAAAGGTTATACATTGATTATATTAATCTATTGGACTAATGTAACTAACCATTTGATTATAAGGTTTATCAGGTTTTTCGGTTCAAAATTGTTGAACATGTCTCTTGCTCATTAAAACTTTGAGGAGTATCCAAATGCATTTTACTTATAGAAATAATTTTGGTATGTTACATGAGAAATATGTATTCATGTATTTATGTCTATGTGCATAATCAGGATATGGTGGAAATATAATTCATGAAAGCAAGTGAAAGATCAATTGAGTGAGATTTCTCCTGACATCTTCATCTTGTTTCATTATCTCCCTCAGCCTATAATCTTAAGTCAAAAAATAAGTGACCGCCCAATTGAGAGAGATCATTCCATGTGTCTCAATCTTATTTTGTCATAGGTTTTGGGGTTGAAAACTAATTTAAAAAGAGAGGTGACTCACCAAACAATATTTCTCCATGTGTCACCATATTGATACACATAGGCTAATAGACAAGAAATGAGGTTAATAGATAAGAAATGATAGATCTTGAATATATAGATCAAATGACACAATGATCAGCTACCACATTTTTCCCTTCATAGATTTAGTTTCCATGTGCCATTCACTGATTACTCCACATGTCCATTATATAACAAACATTTTCCATGTTAAGCAATCAAGGTCAAGGGAATTCAATCACTATTTAGAAATTTATGCAAAGGTCAAGGACATTAAAGCATACAAGGACGAGGATAATTTGACTCTTGATGAGAGGGAATACAAAGATGACTTGTTGTCAACCAAATCTATGAGGATTCACAAATTATGACCATCATGAGGTATTTCCTTGTATTGACTTAGTCTATAATTTAGTTATAACATGCACATTTAAAAATGACATTTTTCATAAAAATAATAGTGCACAGCTAGTGTAATACGTGACTGGTCTATCCTTTGAGAAATTATATAAATTGGTGAAACTATAAAAACCTTACAACTAGAAAAAAATGAATGGTTAGAATCAAGCAATGTAACTGGTACCCTGATAAGATAGGCTCACAATCCCAATAAGTTTTCCATGAGGAAGATAATCCCAATTTCCAAATTTAGACCCGATGTCTATATTTTAATGGCCATGTTAAATAGAATCAATGGAAACCCATCCATATCTTATGTGGATGAGTTCAGGGTTGCATTTATGTCTATAATTTTCTAAGGTAACAAAATTATCTCATTGTGGGAAATCATAAGTTTTAACTTAAAAATGTAGAAGATCACACACAATCGATCAAACAATAATATTTACATGTGTTCAAACTTGGTAAATGTTATCTATGAGATTATCAACCCTATCAAGTCATCTCTTTGGGAGGTGAAAAATTAAAAAAGGATATGTGATGATTTTGATCATATTCACATTTACAAATATAGGGACCATATACAAATAATATAAGACACTTTTTATCCCATGATTTAGAAAATAATTAAAAAAACATCTAATGCCAACACTATTTGCAGAGATCAAGAGATCACTCAAGTCATTGGGTGACTATTAGTTATATCAAATCCACAAAATTATCATAGTTGAGGGTACTCTGATGGTCCCTTTTTATCTAACCACACATGAGCACGAAAATTAGTTAATCAAGAGATATATTATCAAATATATAATAATGTGGATGATAACTTGAGGGCTAGATTTACCAAGTATCATAAGACACACCTGAACATTGGGAGACAATAGTTTTACAATTGTAAACAGTCAACCAAGTCCTTCAAACATAAGTTATTTAAGTTTAAACTATCTTAATTCAGATTCTGGGACCCAAGGAAGGTAATGGTGTAAAAATTATATAATTTCCAAAGATAATTCAAATAAAGCTGTCGAAATTGTGAATACAATCATGATTTGATATTTTTTAATCCCATGGATGATTATAAATTCTACCTAAGGATGAAGAGGGTTAAGACATCTATAATGATTAACCTGATGATCCAATATGAACCATCCATTACAAGTGATGATGAAATTATATTAGAGAAACAAGACAAGGGCAAGGCCCCAAAAGAAACTAATCAATCATACATATAGGAACACATAGAAGTAAATACTAATGAGTAACTCAAATAAAGGGTCAAAAATAATATCCCAAAGACAAAGGATGTAGGGAAATGACATCTAGACATAAGGACACTCTTAGTATCAAAAATCACCTTTGTATTCACTCTATAAGCTATGAAAACACCACCACCTCAAGATCCATTAGTTAGTCCATCATAAATCTATTATATTTATAAAAATTATATGTCCTCTTTGTTGTATCTTGATTGTATTTTCTATCATATTTCCATGGTCTTTCCAAAAACACATGGCATATATCCATTGTAATAACATCACACCATATGTCATCCCTAGATTTTTTTTTCTTATAGAAAATTTTATTAAACACTTTTTATCTACTGTAACTTCATTTTTATAATTAAACAATGAAATATAGTAAGGATAAGGACTCTTTTTTTCACTATAAACTTAATTTCAAGACCATTTACTTAGAAACAATATTTTCAAAACCACCACCATCAATAATTACTTTACCTATCCTACCTCTTTTGGTAGACCTTGTTATAAAAATATTTGTACATAACCATGAATCACCACTTTATTTATGATGCACCTATTTTTTTATTTGATATATCTTTTTTCTCTTCATTATGATATTTTCTACCATGTCCAATGCAAATCTTGTATTTTGTTATTTTGTCTCAATGTCAACCAAATTCACTTTTGTTTGAATCCCTTCCATCCTTACTTGGTCATGATAGTATATAAACTCAAAGGTTTTGTGCCCTTATTATTCACATATCTAACAAATATAAGGAATACATGGACCATTCCATCCTCTAATAGCCTTTGCCTCTATAAAATTTTCTTCCTTTTTATTTATTTTAAACATTTTTCTATTATCTTCTTTATTTTATGTCCCATGGGATGATTCTCCTCTAGTGGGAATGAACCCACCTCATCCCCTTAATGGAGATTATTGTTTCCTTTTTGTCCCAAGTTATCTTATAAAATCAAATCTATTCTATTTTTAGTCTTCCTTGAAAGCTAATTGACTAGCCTCTTCCATGATATTTATTTTATACATGCTTAATTCATCTTAAATATGAAACTTTAAACCATTTATATACCTTTAAATCATACGTTATTCCATTTAAGCATGCTCCAATCATAAGGATAACTTGTAAAAGTCATTTGTATAGTATGATAAATTGTTATATTTTTAAATTAACTTATAAAATGTTATGTATGTGGTTTATTCATAATTTACAAGAATACATTTATTTCTCATACTATTTTTTATCTTAATCTAAGTCTTAATACTTTATTTACCATTTATTTATCTCTCTTTATGCAGGTGATCCATCCAAAACATTGTTTGACCTTTCAAATTTGTGTATTCAAACTTTACTTTCTTTTCTTCTAATATAATTTTACATTCAATAAAATTATCCATACTAGTTAACTAGTCTATGAACTCCTCTAGTTTTTAAATACCTTCATACACTAAAACTTTCACCTTGATTCCTTGATTCCTTCTCTATAAGGCCATAACCATACTTCAATTCATTTTGGTTTTTTTAATACCTATTATTTATTATTTTATTCTTTATGCTTTGTTTCATGTTTGTCTTTATTTTATTTTTGACATGTGATAATTGTAGTCAATTCTTACACTTACCTCTATAGTTGCTGCATAGTCTTATTCATCTAGTGTAAATGCTCATCCTCTTGACATATTTTACACCTATTATTAAATAGCATACCTCTATCCAAATAATTGATTTAAAAAAACAATTTTTTCTTTAAAAAATTATACATCTAAGAGTTTAACCCACTCTAATACCAAATTATAAAACTAAAAAGTAGAAAAATAAAAATTTCAATAGGCATGATTAAGTCAAAATTTATTAATCACATATATTTATTGATTAATAATTAATGAATTAAAAACATCACATGAAACTATTTTAAATACATATCAAATTCAAATTCAATTTAAGATGTGAAATTTAAAAATAAAAAATAAACAAAAAAGCAACATAAAGTTAACTGACACTAGTATTTTTATAAAATTCTACATTAATGGTCGGGAAGGAGAAAAAATATATAATTGTCCACTACACATAAATTTCATTATAATTATTGAATTTAAACTCATGTTGATGTTTGATTACACACATATCTATCTTTTTTAATTATAGATTTCCAAGAAAAAGTAGAAGTCAATTACAGACCCTTAGACGAACACTTATGGCCTTCTAAATAAATGGAAATTGACTATAAGTAGTTGAATATGGTTATGAATACATTATCATCTCCTATATATTAATTTTAAAAAAAAGTATCTCAAACAAGTTCTTAGATAAAAAGTTATGTCATCTACAAGATAGCTATCTTCATCACATATGTTATCATTGATGGTCTTTATAGTAGGGAGCAGTATGAGAAGGATATTTATTCTAGTTATGAATATCATAACTCCTAGTATTAAGACACAAAGGATAATTAATATGAGAATGAGGATGATGATAAGTAAATTTAATAATTTTCTCTATATCTATTTATTTTGTAATTTATAAGGAACATTTTATTTCCCCTTGGAATTATAGTAATATACATTATTGTATTTTTTTTGAGTTTAAATCTCATCTTACTTGATTATAGCATTTAAAAACTTACAATTTATATTTATTCAAAACTCAAATTTGTAATATAAATATATATAATAAAATATATAATAATATAGTATATATTATTATATAGAATAATTTAAAATTGTTATAGTATAATTTAATTCATAAATACATTAATCACATGTAATTAAAAATAATTATATTATATTTATTTTTAAATTAATTTTCAATTATATTTATTCCATATTTACACTATTTATTGGTGACACAAAGGCCACACAATAGTGGAATTTATTCCATCTTTACACTATCAATAGTTAGTGAACATGCCATGTAAATGTAGTATTATGGTCATACAAATATGGCACGAAGCTTTCACACAAAAAAAAAATTATTAACATTCACATCAAATTTTAACCACAAAATGATTTAAATAACTCAAATTTTCACTACAAAAGACATAACAAACATTTAATTGATACCATGAATTTGAATCTACTAATGGTACTAGTTACACTTTGTGTAGTAGTAAGGGTTTTCATCTTGTGCCTTATCTATTAGTTCTTGTGGACTTAACATATAACCAACATGATAATAATAGGATAATATACACCTTTAATTTATTGAGCTTGATCTCTAATCCTTATGCAAATGCATAAAGCTATATATGTGGACATATTGATAGGAAAATAGTAGATAAATATGTAGCCTATTTTTATCACATTAAATAACTCTAAATTTTTTAAAATGACTTCATCTCTCCTTTTATAATAATATATCCTATTTTTATGAATGTATGTCTTGTTTCCAAACTTTTTACAAATCTTCAAGCATAAATATTCAATAGTAGAAGACTTAATGTGAAAAAGTATGCTACCCTTACCATACTAGTTTGACTATTTCAATGGAAGTGGATCAAAATGAGAGGTACATTATAATTATTTGAGATTCCATTTTATTTTTTAATATTCTCTCTCCTTTGTAAATACTATATTAAATTATTGGGAAACTTAAAATCTTAGTATATCTCTCAACCTAAATGTCGTTGTTTCTATATTTACATAGACATCAAAATATTGCACAAAATCAATTATTTCAGTGTTTTACTCTCAATTGAACTTGTTTAGATAATTTTTACATTTCACCACCATTTATATGAAGTCTCTTACCCAAAATATACATATATATTTGATCTAAATATCTTAAAATCATCTCAATACATATCCACAAGGTATTCATTTATATATTTGGAATAAATATTATCCATTAACTGGGCCTCCCTAAGAAATACATCTTTACATATATGTTGGGCAATCCCTTATCCATGGGGCTTATCCTATACAAAATCATACCATATGGGTTTGTCTCTTGTAACTTTATGGGTCTATCTCTTTATTCCCTTGGTCATGAGCCTTAACCCTTTCCATTTTTATTTTCAAAAGTTTTCTCACTTGATTTAGTCATTCTAAATCATAATATAAATAAAAGGTTTTGTTAATAGGGTAAATTTTAGTGGGGAATATTATTTAATTCATTAATAGTCCAATTTTTGGATTTTAGTTTTGATATTATTTTAGGGTCAATAGATGGGACAAGATCACCAAAATTTTAGGGATATAAATTATTTTGGGGGTCAGCTCACCCACCCTTTACAACATTACCTTAAAAAGTAGTTTTATTCCCCCCACCGCCCACCCCCCCCACCGCCCACCCCCCCCCCCCCCCCCCCCCCCCCCCCCACACACACACACACACAAACACACACACACACACACACACACACACACACACACACACACACACACACACACACACACACACACACACACACACACACACACACACACACACACACACACACACACACACACACACACACACACACACACACACACACGCACACACACAGATATATATATATATATATTGATATATAAATTATTTTAGGGTTCCAATAGAGTCATTTGATGTAACCTATTAGTTGAGTCATTCAGCCTAGATGTTCAATCCTGCCATTCGCTAGAGCCATTTGGCCTAGGAATTCGACCTAGCCAATCGACCCTACTATTTAGATGATTAATTTGATCGTACTTTTCATCCAAACCATTTGATAGAGCTATTCAGCCTAACTATTTGATAGATCTATTTTACCTAGCTGTTCAACCCAACCATTCAGCCTAGTCATTCGACCCTATTGTTTGACTAAGCTGTTCAACCCAACTATTTGGCCATGTCGTTCATCCCAATAATTCATCTCAATCATTCATCTATGAGAGGACATAAAGTATGGTTTAAAAAAATTAACCTATGTTATAAAAACCTTAGTTGGGCAGAAAACCTAAAAATCAAAAAATAATTATGGAACTATCTATTTGCTAAGGCTACGAATCAAATTCTCCTAAATGAGTATAAGGGGGATTTAGATATGGGCTCTTAAAATTGAACCTAATTTTTAAGCTATAGTATATATTAATTTTAAGAGCATAGAGATAAAATTATAAGAATATTTGATACCCCACTACATGGAAGGTCAAGCCTAAAATTAACATTCTCCATTCAACATATGCTTCATCTAATAATACTCTACACATCTAAAACTTATCCATATTGTTCTCTCTAAGAATTCCCTTGTACTAAGGAAGGGTATTAATACTTTAATACTGATATTAATCAACTATAGGGTACAGAAGGTTAAAACCCCTACTTTAAAATTTATATTCACACATGGAAAGAACTACATATAGGTTTGATTCCAAGAATGCAGGATACATATTTTATAATGTTGATTTATAGGTTTCTCAACTCAATTACATTTTATTTTTATTTTATAATGTGAAATATAAATGAAAATGAATATTTAGACATACATCATATTTAGTCTTGAATATTTGTGAAATGAATACAAAATTACGATCATGAAAACATCATCCAAAATAATGTAAAAACCTACACATGGAAATGATATCGAGACATAATTAAGAGAATAAAGAATAACTCATATGCATAAAAGCATAACAAAACCAATTAGTATTTTTGTGGATAGGATTACATAAGATGAACTTATACAAGTAAAATTATGTCTCAAAGTAGTACACAGGGTGAAAAATATTTTAAGTATATTAATTATATTAGAAAAATCTAGAAATCAAATCACATTTAAAAATAACCAAGGTGTATTTGTTTCATAACCTCTTTTTCTATTCCTTGTGTTTATTTAACCTACCTTTATGATAATTGGAAAAGTTTTTTCTAGTTATCCTCTCATATAGATATAAATTTTATATCTCATTTTGACATGCTTAGATTTTTTTTATATCATGTTATTTATACCTATCTTATGTAAATCTAGAATTAGGGTAAACATAAATGGTGAACCTTGGATATTTATAACATGTAACCTAGGGTTTTATATAACCCTTTTATTGTAAACTTTCATGGTTGATATTATATTTGATTTATTTCCATGATTTATTAAATTCTAACCCTAATTAATAGTTAGGTACCTACACAATCAAAATATTTAACTAGGGTTTGTTCATTAATTTCATACAACCATGGGTTTTACAAACCCACATACTATTAGGCTCTGGTAATCAATAAAACTTATTTTATTTTTATTTCCTCTAAAAAAATGGTTAGTTATTTTAATAACATTATTACAAATTGCAAGGTTAGAGCATAAAATATTACTATTGCTTCTTTTGATCTATAAAATAATATAAATTAAAAAATGACATAAATTAGCTTACTCCAACTCAAGATATTAATCCTCTTCTTGCTCCTACTTAAACTCAATTTAACAAATATTATGACCTTATAGACCAATCTTCAAAATATACAAACAAAAATTTAAATCTTAGATTTAAATCACCAATTTTCAATGACATATTGAAAAATTATTTATAAGATTCCACCTTTCCATTTAATATTCAACTACTATTTTCATTAGTTATGTAAATACATTAATAAATAGTGACTAACTCAATACCTTTGACGACAAATATTTATCACATATAAAGAATAATGACAAATATTTTTTTATTCATTAAATATACCTTTGGAAAACATGGTGTCAATATGGTTCTTACATATAATTGTAGTAGAATAAATAAATTTACCATTAAATTTATAAAAATATTGGAATTCATTCATAAATTTATGATGAAGTGGCCTTCTTTCCCCTTACAAATATTGAATTATAGCTTACTTTAGTATGTTTTCGATAGCACTTGGACTGATTATTGTTAACATTAGTTTTCTTTTCATATGGTTGTGATGTAAGTACCTTGGATAGCCGATGTGATATATTTTGTCATAGTGAATGCTCACATTAGATTCATTATATCCTAATATGCATACCACTTACGCTAGATTCATTTTATCTTATTTTATGTATATGTTACTTTAGCTTAGTTACATTATTGATTGATATTACTTTAACATGTCTGACTGATGCAGATTGACATTGATCACTTTAAATATATGGATTGTGCTTCATAGGGCATACTCGAGGTGATGGTTATCAGGACAAACTCTTTCCATTTTTTGTTTTAGATGACTGTACTTCATTTATTACTTCCTATCTATTGATTCATTATGCATTATTATTAGTATGTCAACATCATTCAGGGACTGATAATATCTTATTTTTTGGATGTAGGCACTAGGACATGAGCTAATATCGGTAATGGGTCTAGACATCTTAGGTATACTTGTGGCTGATTGAGTAGTCAGAATGTCACTGTAATAGGTATATGATGTTCTATATGTTATTGTGCCACCATAATTTTGAATTTTTATCACTATCATTTTTTGTCTCTTATTGATCTTCCCATATTGTGTAGGTGGTTATGGTTCCTTGATTGAGGTTATTTCTCATGTTTGGTTTCATGTGTTGACTCTTTTTCTTATTGATGTTATTATTTTTATGGTTTGCCTTTTACTCTAGTTGAGGTTCAGTATGAATAGATCGTATTGGGTCTCTCAACCTTATAAATCATGTTAACAACCTCCTTCATGGGTGATTGTTTGTCAGGAGCTTTGATCAAGTTGAAGGGATTGGAAATCATTATTATTATTTATTAATTTGTTTATTTGGGTGGATTTTATAATTTTTGGTTATCTCATCATTTTATTTTGTGATCTTGTGGGAGTGTAGAATGGAAGGAGAATACATTTTCACCTAGGTTACCATAGAAGAAGAAATTGAAGCATTTGTAATGTGTACTAAAGGAGGAGAACATGAGCAGTAAACCAATAGAACTTGAGGTGATAGAGTTATGGTAAGTATTAGAGTGATTTCAAATTTTACTATTTATACTTATTATATCTCTATGTGTAGATATTGTTTCCCTGGATCCTTTCAATTTGGGATCATCTTGAGGACCATTGATTTAAGATGCTCATTTATATTTTCTTATATGTCTTACTCAACCTGAGGTTGTTCAACTTGTTCATGGGCCATACCCTTATCTTTTTTCTCTATCCTAATTACATCATCTCTTCTAATGGATGGATTTTATTAGATTATTAGATAAATACTTATAAACATATCAACCTTCCTCATCCTCACATAGACTTTATAATCATCATCAAGATTCAAAAAGATCAAATCATGTTCATATTCATAATTTCCATATATTTTTTTGAATTATATTTGGAATTTATTTATCTATTACACTATTACCTTTTGGGGTCCTAAAATTATACTTCAACTAGTTTAAACTTGAAATTACCTATGTATTTTGAGGTCTTGGCTAATTTTTACCAATTCTAGAACTTTTGCCTCCCAATGCTGAGGGGTGTCCAAAGATACCTGGCCAATCTATCCCTCTTCAAGTTCTCATCCATATTATTTGATAGTTGATAAGATATCTCATGATTGATAAATTTGTCATGCACATGTATGGGTAGATAGAAAAAGACCTCTAGTATACCCTCAACTTTGATAATTTTATGTTTTTGATAGAACCAATAATCACCCAAAGTCTTGAATAATCTCTTGATATTTGTGGATATTCTTGGCATCAAATGTTATTTTATAGTTGTTTAAACCATGGGATAGAAAATGTCTTGTATTGTCTGTATATGATACATATACTTGTTAATGTGAAGATGATCAAAATCACCATGAATCTCTTGTTTCTCTTTTGGCTCCCAATGAGGGGTACTTATAGGGATAATAGTCTCACATATATATTCATCTACCCAATATGAAAACTTGTAAATGTTATTTTCTACTTGATCGTGCATGACCCTCTAAGTTCTCAAATTAAAACTTATGATTTACAAAATTGGGGGCATTTCATTTCCTTATAAAATTATGGATAGAAATGGGATGCATAATTCATACACATAAGATAGGGATGGGGTTCCATGGAACCTATTCAAAATCACCATTGATTTTTGACACAATGTATGAATTTGAGAATTGGGATTATATTTCTCTTGGAAAACCTATTGGTATTGTGATCCAATATTATTAAATTACCACTAACACTATTATATTCAAACCATTCATTGAATTTTTCTAGTTGTAAGCATTCTATAATTTAAATAGTATACAAAATTTATCAAAGGCTAGTTCACCTCCCGTGCTCCACGCACACCACAAGTGCTCCACGCACTCCACAAGTACTCAAGGTACTACAAGTAGATCTCCCATGAACCTGCAATAACCTGCACTTCAACAGACCATACTTATGGAAGGAATTCCCTTGCCTTCCTCTCTTGCTCTATCCGAGTACACACCTGTACTCCAAGTAGATCCTGCCTGATACTGCTCATTGTCTTTGGTTACTTAATATTCATTTAAGTTTGAATGTGCCAATTTACCTTTACAAATGTCATGATATAACATAATCACAACCTTTAATTTTATTATTTTCAATTGAATGCGTCCTTTTAGGATGCATAACATCTTTTTAGTTTATCACTTGATTTATACTTGTTATTACATCCTCATGTTGTGTTAGTATATGGAGTAACAAGGGGATGATATGTGGCATGGAACATGGAAAATGATTGTTATAGAATGGACATATGGAGCTGATTTAATCTTTTAGGGTTTAACTATGTAAATCCTATGTTTAGATTAAAACATTGAGATGTCTAAATCAATCAAATAATATGCAATAATTAAGTATTGATTTGTTATGTATTTTAACCTTATTTGACTTCATAAAAATAGTAATAAATATGTTTAAATAGAGACTTATCTAGAAATTTATTGTTGTGAATGATATAGGTTATAAAATCTGATTTATAAATAGGCCTGTGTCCTATCAATAGGATCCTAGGATCTATTTTATCACTGGATAGTAGTCCCCCACTTGGATTACATACAAACACATGACACATGGAAAAGGTAGGCCAAAGGGCCACAATACAAGGGACATGGGCACATGTCACTAGATATGAGAATAAAGACATACAAAAACATGTTAAAATGCCCACGTACATAAGCAACAAGAAATTTTGGCTTAGAGGCACTTATAAGGACAACTTCAAATGTCTGCATATAGAAGTAAGAAAACACTCATAAGGGACATGGGTAAATGTCCAATGCATATAAATAGATAAGTGATATAGAATATTAAAATGCCCTCAAATATGGAAGAAGCATAGGAAACAAAATCAAGTCTAATCTATTATAACTATGTAGTACAAATCTATGTAAACGCTAGGATGAACAAATATTGAATTTAACTAGTGATAGTTGGTAAAAAAATCTGATTAATGAGTAACAATGATCAATATCAACATGTATCAATGCATAAAATGGATTGTATAGTACGTAAGGATAGAACATGTTAACAACAACTATGTAGGAGATGCCCCTAAGTGGCCAGATGTATCAAATGTATAAACCTAGATTAGTGTATATACCCCTAGTGGGTAGATGATAGCTAGATTGGATTAGTGTAGTGGATCAAAATCCTCTATGTAATCTGTAAGCACTCAAAAAGAACAAGCATAGCATATGTGTATGATAATACTGACTATACTAGGATAGCTAACAATAGGCAATATATAGTAAGTAGTATAAATGTAATCATAACAATGCATACAATATGTAAATTTTGTATTTTTGAAATATTTGAATGTTTTTCTATTTTTTGAGTATAAGATATGTAAAAGAAAATGAAAATAAACTATTTAAAAGGAGCCAAAGAGAGAAGGAAGTATGTATAAGAGTAGTAACCATACTAACCAATGAGTCTCATGAGAAAATCACTATCATTACATGACCTATGTCAAATAGGGGAATTGTGATTGTGCATGCAATGTGAAAGGGAAACTATGATCCCATGATCTACTATGTTGTATAATTAGTGTTTGAAATTGCATGTGTAGTGATGTTATGATATTGTGGAACTGATCATGATACCCTATGAACTATAAGGGTCTTAATAACCAATCTAGTAGAAGAAGAAGCTATAAGTGATTTAGGTGCCCTATCATAAGGACCCAATAAAATGGATCTCAACATAAAATTAGTAGAGGAATTTCCTTTAAAATATGTGACATATATTTGACATAGGGGTCTCTCTAGTAATGGTCATCATGGGAGAGAATGTGTATGTGTAGATATCATAGTAGACATAGCCTACATTGATGACTCTATTAAAAATTTTGATGTATACATAGGAGTTATTCTCTCTATTATAACTGATAGCCATGCAATATCTAGTAATGGTGCTAAAACTGTAAATGGTGTCTATGCTAGAACTGTAGCTGGTGTCCATCCTAGAAATGCCTACGAGATGGGAAGAGAATATTCATATGAGATAACCTCAACCTTTTCCACCTAATCAACATGTATATACTTCATTCATCACTATATTATATATGGGATGGATAGAAGATATTATAACCATGGCTTGCCTAATAATATATCAAATACACCTACACTAGGTACTATTAGGAGTCATATGGATATGTGTGCTAGTTTAACCTATAATGAAATCTCAATTTCACCGATGGAACTCTAAACATGGCCACTGAAACCACTAGTGACTGTAATTATGGGTAATATATCCCTCTCTTTATAGCCTAAGTACTGCAAGAGTGTCATAGTGCACATGTTTATGCTTGAACCATTTTCAACCATAACATTGTGAATAATATGGTGGTTTATGTATGGTCATATAAAAAACACATGTAAATCTATGTCATCATCCACAATATCCTACTTTGAAAATGTGATAAGTGGTCTGGGTGTCATTGTAGTCTGATACATTCCAATAATGTTATGTAATAGATGTGCCTCCTTTGTAGCTATATGCTAAGAATTTTGGGGTTGATGCATTTGGTATGTATAGTGAAAACCTAATGTGCCCCTACCTCATTCACTATATATATTGGGGAAATATCTAAAATTATGTTTACTACCTTAGCCTCTATTTGCTATTATTTTGGTACCTATATCGAAATACCCACAACAATAATATTAGCCTTACTGAAATCTTGTATCTTGTGCTTTAAGATAATGCATCTATTTTTCATGTGTCTTGGTGCCCTATGATACTCATATAATGCATTTTAATCATACCTCTTCAAAAAGGCCATACTCTGGAACATTAGTGAAGACTCTACATTAAGGAGTAAATAAAACCAATCAGGGAGATGGCTCATAAGCTACATTGACTATTAATTTTTGATTAGTTTTGTTATATATGCCCTTTACCTTGTATTGAGGTTTCTTTCAAATCTTAATAGTTGATTCTGATCCATTTGTGTACTTGAAT
>JARHVA010006729.1:507500-525000 GCA_037957365.1 Torreya grandis | reverse complement strand
TTGAAAGTTAGGGAAAAGAGTGAAATTCTTTTAAATGTATAATTAGAGTAAGAAATGGGAAAATTTTCAAAAGGAGGTGCATTTGGCACATTTATAAGCATTTAGCCTGATAGGGGAAACTGTCATTATGGTGCGGGCATTGACCAAAGATACCTATGATGTAGTTGAGTGGTCCATGTTGCATCAACCATGTATATGGGTGATCGAAAATAGCCTATAGCCTACTTAAATAATGAGGGTGATATTCCCAACCACACTAACACTCACCCAAATTATACAAGCATACATCCATAATACACTGGCATTCATTTGTAGTTATAACGTATTGGTAAATGACTATGGAAGTGATGTAGAAGAGCATCAACACCCTCTTAGGTGAACAATGATTCATTTGAAATGATTAGACACACATTAATATAGTGTTGATGCCTATCTAAATCACATAGGTATCCATTTTCATGGTACTAGCGTCTGCCCACACCATGATGGTGTTCATTCGGGTTATGAAAGAATTCATATATAATTTTTCATGAAAATCTACACCATGTAAACATTCATGTAATTTTAAGAGGTGTTCATCTATAGTATTATATTGATCAACCACATAATACCATTGGGCATCCACATGAAGTCTACATACACCTGTGTCATGTTAACATTCATCTATATTACACAGATGTTAATTCACATTATCTTGGCATCCATCTATCTTATGTGGGAATTGATATAAATCATGATGGTGAATATCTACTTACATGAATACATACACCCACATCTTACTGGTATTTATCTATGTGGCTCTAGCATTCATCTTCATCCTACCACCATTCATCTTTCGTGTGGCAGTTTTCATCTACATCACATCAGCATTCATCTACATATTTTTGTTATTTGATGGTGCTATAGAGTCATTCACCTAGGTTTCTTGGGCATTTATCCATGTTTACAATCCTTTTATTATTTATCATGTGGCATCATATTATTCTCCTCTGTAATGATATGCCTTATAAACTGATTTTCCACCATTATGAATTTGATTCACTTCGGGACCTCCATCGATTGTTTTATATGGCCTAATAAAATGAACCTTGGATTAAATGTGCATCTATCTTTTATGACTGAACTTGAGAGATGATGGTAGTTATAATTATTCACTAAATTTTTTGATATGAATGGATGTTTCTAGTGTTTAATTTATTGTTGGTAATGGAAAGAGTGACACATAGGTGGTGGATAAATTACTACTATTTCTCTCAATGTTATATTTATCTTAACTTAGTACTCACTATAAGTATTAATGGTGAGTTTCAAAAACATTTATTGTGTTTCTTTTTGTTCATAAATCATTCAAGATAATAATAGAAGGATAAGTGAAACCCATTAAGGGTATTGTCAAGTTCTTGAACATTTTAATGTTTTGGGGCTAGTGTTAGAGTTTTGTGTGAATATTGTTTATCTATGGTAAGTGAGATGCATGACTGGTGACATGTTTCATATTACACTCTATTAGATTTCTATCATTAAATTTATTTTTTAAAATTTTAAATTATAGTAAAGGTAATAATTTAAGGAGATAATTCCTTTGGTACCCTAGTATATGTAAAATATCCTATTATAAAAATTATTCAATAAATTATGTTGAATGAATGATTATACAAACTATCTTCATTGATGCTCTTCCTACACTAGTCACAACAAAATCAAGACAACTTATGTTCTGCATTAAAAATAGCATGTAAGTATAAAATTGTATATACACATATTTCACTGGTTAAATATGGTGTATTCATTATTTTACTTGCTACTCATTCCAATTTATTGGATGGTAAAATAATAACCATGAAGTTCTCATTACTTTTAACAAGCATAAATGTTTGAGACAATAATGGTAAAAATTTATTTGTGTACCATTATAATAAATATCAAAGGTGAGGGAGAAAGGTGCCTCAAGAGAAAACAAATAAAATTAGGTATTTATCTAGGCTAAACCAAAACATAATAATCGAATTTTAAAACATCACTAGTTAAACAATCATAAGTCCAATCAGTGTTAACCAAGTATTTATCATGTTGAAGGTGGTTATAACCATTTATTTAATTTGTTATATGAATAGATGTTTTTATTTTATTTTATATTGATAATGTAAATAGTGATACATAGGTTAGGGATAATTCAGTATGACACTTTTATCAATGTCACGTTTATCTTAACTTAGTACATAGTAAATGTGTTTGTTGTGGGATTGTAAAACACTTATTGTCTTCTTTTTTGTTTCTAACTCAATCAAGTTAATTATAAAGTGTTTATGAAAACCTAATGACTACATTGTTGACTACTTGAAAAAATTAATGTTTTAAGCACATAGTTGGTTTTTTGTGTGAATATTGTTTATGTATGATAAGTAAGATGCATGAGATGTGAGTTATTTGATGTTAAAACCTTATAGGTTGTTATCAATAAAGTTATTTATTTAAATTTTAAATTTAAGTAAATAAAATAATCTAAGGAGACAATTCTTTAGAATATGATTATATGTAGCATATCTTAATTACACAAACTACTAAAAAAATTATGCATTGAATGAATGATTATGCCCTAACTAATCATTAATTATTTCTAGCAATCAATAATATAATAAATATAAAAAAATTATTTCTTAACTAGTCATTCATTTATTGAATCAGTCAACAAGTAGTCAACATAATGTTCCTCGGTCACTATTATTTCTTAGCATCCCCTTATCACTATTCATTCTTGAAATTTTTTTATATATCATTTTACCACCTCAAAATATCACTATATATTCTTTTTGTTCAATAGGTATTTATTTTCATGGGTTTCCTCTTTTTAATCATTATTGAAATATATTGATGATGTTTTAAGAACTACCAAAAATATGGTCATGTTAGTGGTTGGTCATTTGACCCTTCTCCTTCATATTCACCATATTACTTTATGCTTGATTGTTGGTTTACCCACTTCTATTTGGAATGCTTGCGTAGTAATAATGAACTAATTTGAATGAAAATTATATATATACACAAGCACTTTAATACATTTAAACTATAATTATTATCAAATGATTATCAAATATAAATGAATACAAATATATATCACATCCTTAATTTTCCTATATTGAATAATTATACCAAGATAAAGATATTTGCATTAATAAGAGAGTATGCGGATATGTCCCTAATTTCATCTTACATCATATGTCATAGGGATAAGTGATGGGATTTTCATTTATAAGAATCTCATTTTTGAAGTGCATAAATAATGATTTATTACATGTCACAAAATAAGAGAATATTGAGGCAAGATCCTTTAAAAACTCCATTTCAATTTTTTTCTCGAGGTCTTCTTTGACATGCATTAATGTTTACTCAAATGAGAATAGATTCAAGGAATTTCATGCACCGTTTTAATGATATAAAGGAGTTTTTTTTTTTTTTTTTTTTTTTTTTTAATTTTAATTTTTTTCTTCTTCTATCAAAAAAAAAAATGGAGGGTTTAATAGAGTTTCATACAAATAAAATCAACAAAACCATTATAAGAAAAATATTTTCACTCTTGAGACACACTTTCACTATCAAAAATGTTTGATACCGATTGGTCACTATTTGGGATGTCTGATTCTAGTAACTTGATGACATCATAATTCAATTTCTAGAATCTATTTTTCACTACTTATGGATCCTATTCTCAAAATAATCAACCTTTTTTAGGATACAAGTGCGTCATAACTCGTGTATGTGCTTATAAAACATTTTTTCAATTATAAAAATTTTTAAGTAGTTTCATCATTAGCATATAAGTACATATTATTTATTGTATTATATCAATTTTTTCCTCTATGAATAATTTGATCGATTAAAATAATTTTACTCAGTGTGATATTTCTTGTGCACCTTTTCATCAAACCATTAGTGTATAGGTCATATAATTTACATTTATAATAAGGGATATATATTTTAACTAGAAGAACTTATATAATTATATAATTATGCCTTTGCATTTCTAGGTGTTGATTTTAACGAAGAAAATGAAGAGGATTTCGATTACATAAGAAAGCACTCCAAGTTTGGTGAGACATAGATTGAGTTAGAAATTGTCTCACATTCATTTGACCTAGATGGTATGATAAAAAATGATCATGATGATAAAATTTAGGATTTAGGACATAGCTATATTTATTTTTAGTTACTGAGAAGAAATATTATATAAATTTTACTCCCTCTAACATTATATTATTAAATATGATAAATTATTTATATTTTCATCCCAAAAATATTTTAATTATACATTATAAATATATAAATGTTTACAAATACTTACATATATATACATACATACACACAATTATTTATGATAAAATTAATTATAATATAATTATTAAATTATAAATAATTATAATACAATTTTATTAACATTAAAATGGCATTTCTAGAATCTTCTTAACAAGGCTAGTAATGAAATTGTCTCGCCTTATTTTATAACACAAAACTGAACAAATTTAACAGAACTAAAACTATTATGTTAACATTGTGTCAACAAAGTTGCCATAAAGTTTCTAAATTTTCACTTATCAAAACATTAAAAATGTAGTTTATGATGTAACTAAAAGTTAAATTGAAACACAAATTGAATTGTAGTGTTAGCCCCCATTTATAAAATAGATAAATAACTAGTACCTACTTAGTATATACTCATATCTACTATTTATAAAATAGATGATTAATTAAAATATTTATTCACTATTGATCATTTATAAAATAATTATTTTTAATATATTTAATTTTAATATTAAAATGGAAAATAATATATCAATTATTTGTAAAATGCATGATTAATTAAAATATTGACTCACTCTTGATTATTTATAAAATAATTATTTTAAATATATTTAATTGTAAAATTAAAATAAGAAATAATAAAATAATATATCAACTATTTGTAAAAAAATATTTTAAAAAATAATCATCAAAACTATACATAATTATCCCATCAAATATATATTTTCTATATAAAATAAAATAAGAACTATTGTAGCATTAGATCTTTAAATACCAACTACTTATTATCAATTTCATGAATCCTATTAAAAATAATCATGCTATAATGACAATAATATGCCTTTTGTGTTTTTTTTTTTTAATATATCAATTTTATTGTGGCACCATTCTACAGATAAATTAATTAGTTTTTAATTTAAAAATTATTTTATTTATAATTTTTAATTAAAATTATATAAAATTTGATAATCATTATAAAAATAAAAAAATAAAAATAAAATAGTATTAAAAATTTTAAGATTTTATAATTTATAATATTAAAACTAAAATTTCAAAATAATATTTATATATAGAAAATTAAATCAACATTCACAAATTATATATTATGATTGAAACCAAGTTTTCTACATAAATTACTCTATTGATGTCGATAGATTTAATTTGGTATAAATTAATAAATATATTATAATTAATAAGAATGTATTAAATATTAAAACAAACTGTTATGTTTTCTTTAAAATATTAATAATTTAAAAATGAGTGATATATAAAATTTAAAATTTGTATCATTTTTTTTAATAAAATATAATATAAGATATTTAGATTTTTTTAAATAACTATATAAAATTTAAATATTTATTATTTTAAATCACAACTCATAATTTATAATTAAGAAAAAAAAAAAAAAAAAAAAAAATACATTAGATTTTCTTTAATATAATTGACTCTAATGTGGTATAATGATGTTTAGTGAGACACTTTTACCCCAAAAAAAAAAAGCTAAATGTAAAGTAGTTCTTCTAATATTTATTAAATATTGTATAACTATATTTAAAACATTAAATGTTTAATTCTTAAATTTTCTATTTTTTAAATTAATAATGATTGATCTTAATGTGTGGTTCAGTTCTATGTCATCATTTCAATCGAAATTGTGCATGTACTTTTTTATTTTAATAGTTTTTTCATCTGACATTCGTGTTAATAATTTTTCCTAACAATCACCTTAGCATTCTTGATATATATCAAGTGTTTTATTTTTACATTAGTGTTTTACTAGCATCAATTTATCCTTATGGATTTCCTCATATAGGGAAACAATCACCTTGGCATCCTTGATAAAAACTAAGTGTTTTGTTTTGCAAGAGTGCTTTGCTAGCATTTATTTCTTCCTGTGGACTCCATTATATAAGAAAAACATGAACATCATTATCAAAAGCATCGATTTAGAGAAGCCATTAAAATTAGAAAATACACACATAATGTGAATTGAGATGATGATTTAGACTTGAATCATACATAAAAGAGAATTATCAATATACTTTTTAAGAATTAGATATTTTATATTTAAAAGCTAATTAAAATAATATTTAATAAATATTATAATAATTATTATATATTTAATTTAATTTTAAATATATCCTATTAGATACCATTGTATTATATAAAAAATATTAAAAAATCTAATTTATTCTTGTTATATATATATTTTTTTATTGATGAATCACAAAAATGTTAATTACTAAAATCATATACAATTATCCAAAAAAATCGCATACTTAAAACATTACATATTTTTAAACATAAACATATTGATAATAAATTTAACGTTGAACTAAAGAGTAATTGTCCCGCTCCCCTCTGCCACAAATCCTATCACAAAACATTGCTACTGACAATATTATTATGTTTAATTAAAAAAATATATATAATCATATTACCATATTTTGCTGACATTAATAAAAAAGAAAAAAAAAGTCTAGAGCCAGTTTATTTCATCGGGTTTTACACCTTAAATACCAACAGGCTGTCTTATTATTATAACTATTTATATATTATCGTTACTTTCGATTAATAATAGTGATGGGGGTGCATTCCCATAGTAAAAAGAGTCCTCTCAAATCAGTAATGTATTATCTTGATTAATCCATGTGGGCCTCAGAAGATCGAAGCCAGTACGTGTTTTTAGATGGAGCCGCAGCATCCACGAGAACGTCATCAACCAATTTGCGTTGCCCCTCTGGATAATAAATACCAGATTTTGGATGTGGAACCCAATATGATGATCGATCTCCACCATCCCCCTCTTTCTCTTTCTCTTTCTCTTTCTCCACACAATCGCTGGAGTCGGGTGTCGAAACGATCTTGTTAATATCCACCGAAGCCCATGACGATGATCCATGACAACATTCTGCGGCCGCTGACAGAAAACAAACACAAGAAAACTTAAAAAAAATATAAAATACAAAAATATAAAAATTAAAAAATAAAGAACTATGCATAACATGTTTTTACTAGTTGTATGATTGATTGATTTCATTTATAATGATAGATTATATATCCATTTGCTATGCTCCTTTTTTAATGATATACTTGACTGAGTGGGATGGAGGGCATGCATGATATAAATGAAACATGGACATTAAAATTTTGGGCATTCCTTACACTTTAGTAGTACCTTTTTTAAATTGAGAGCATGCCTATAGTAGTGGCATATTCATACATATTTACATTGTGACTATTTTAGATGCATGAATGGTTTCCCTATTCCCAACTAATTCTTCAATCCAACCCAATTTTGGACTTGTGACATTATTTCATTATGTCCTACAAAAAATTTGGAGATCTGTTTTAGATTTGCTCTCTTAATAGAATCCTCCAATTTCCATTAATGGATATATCTTTCTTATAATATTGCTCTCAGTTACCATTAAGATTCCAACAATTTCCATTAATGGATATATCATTTCTTATATTATTTCTCTTAGTTGCTATTAATGCCCATATATTTATTTTGCATTCATTGTCAATGTTTTCAATGTTGATTTGTATTTTTAGTATTTTATTGTGTTTGTTGTCTATCAGTGGCCATTAATGTTGTCATGGATCATTTTCATGGGCTTTGGTTGATACTAACAAGATCGTTTTAACTATTGAGTCCAATGATTATGTAGAGAAAGATAAAGAGAAAGAGAGGGATGGTGGAGGTTGATCATCATATTGTATTCCACACCCAAAATATAATATTTATGATTTAGAGGAGCAACACAAATGGATTGATGACACTCAGGTGGATGTTAAATCTCCATCTCAAAACACATAATGGATTCCACCTTCTAAGGCCCTCGTGGAATAATCAAAGATAACACATTAGTTATTAGAGATGGCATTTTAACTATAGCTCTTGTTAATTAAATATGATGATGATAATATATATGAATATTTAAATAAAGTGGTTGTTTGGTATTTAAGACTCATATGATTATATATACTTTTTTAATTAAATATAATAATATTATAAATAACAATACGTTGTGATATTATTTATGGTGGAGGGATGAGTAGAGTTGTCATGATGCCGCCTTTGCTTAACCTTCTTTGATTGCTTAACTATGAATATATCATAAGGTTATATGTTAAGCATTAACATTATCATGTGTATAGTTGTTACTGCACTCCCCTGTTTAGTGGGATTGTATTATCAAACCCTGATACTATGATATATGATTTCAGGTCAATGCATTTATCATGTTTATAATTCTGCATGTGATGATGTACGAGTCATTTGATGTATTCATACTTGGTTATAGTTCATTACTAATTTATTATTTTTATTGATTATTGGATCATATACTGCTAATGGACCCACTCGGTTGTTGTAGCTATTGACTATGGGTTAGGCTGGATGCTGACGTCAATTTTTGGCATAGCAGGAGTGGTTCTGAGAGTCAAAGGAGTTATGACAAATAACCTAGTATTCATAGTATGTGTCATGTTTTTAGACGGCTGTGTTTATTGTTTGCACCATCATGGTTATTATGCCTTGTCAATTTTCACTTTCTGCGCCCTGCCATGTAGATGTTGCAATTCTATTATCGTACTTTGTTATCCTCTTTATGAAACCATTTTCATGTCTCTCTCTCTCTCTCTCTCTGTGTGTGTGTGCGTGTGTGTGTGTGTGTGTGTGAGACAATTTTAGTTGATTAGATGATAGTCTTAAATCTTCGATGATGATTTAGACTCTCTCTCTCTCTCTCTCTCTCTCTCTCTCTCTCTCACACTCACTCACTCACTCACACACACACACTCACACTCTCACTCTCGCTTTCACTCTCACTCACTCTCTCTCTCACACACAATTTTAGTGGATCAGATGATAGTCTTAAATCTTCGATGATGATTCAGAGTGTGGCATGCAATTATGATGTTACCCACCGTAATGTATTTGTCTTTTATATATATATATATATATATATATATATATATATATATATATATGATTTGGAGCCATGATGGGACGGCTTTGGTTGAGAGGAGTAAGGGAGGGCGCTTGTGGAATGCAGATGGTTGGTAACAAGGGAGGCAAGGTGGTTGGGATTGGAGGTACGCTAAGGGGAGAGGGTGAGAGGCGTGAGAGAGAGAGATGCCAATAAAGAAGAGGGATGAAGTCAAAAATAACGGCATGACAGAAACACGAAGGTGTTTTGGAGGGGAAGAAGTCAGGGGGAAACGAACAAGTTAGAAGTGAGGGACGTAGGCATGAAGGGAAGAAAAACGGGGGAGTATGGGAATGCAACACGGGCAAGGAAATGGCGTACACAACAAAAAAAAGAAAGAAATACGCAATCAGAAAGGAAGGGAAGTAACGTGTAGGGGACATAGCATAAAAAGAAAGATAAGGAAATAGATGGGAGAAGGCAAAAAAGGGAGAGAGGACGGTTTGGGCAGAGGAAGGACGCATTAGAGGAAGGCATAGAAATAAAGGGTGTATAAAGAAGGGCGGGAACAAGCGCGAGAGAAAATGAAAGAATGGGAAGAGCAAGGGAGGAGTGAGGTAGAAGAAAAATACATAGCAAAATGGAATGGAAGAAAGAACGCAAGGTTGGGAATCGATCCATGTTGTGGGTTCATTTATATGCCTCAATCTGGTAAACATCTTGTTCTCGATGGGTTTGGAAATTTCCACTGATTCGTATAGGCCGCAGTTTTTCTTAGTTGAACCTGCAGCTGCATGTAAATCGGTGAATATGGATGGTGGTCGACAGGGCATTGCTGTTTTCTAGCTGAGTGAATTAATCCCGATTATCATACCATGTTGGATCTAAATTACATAACCCTTGTGTTTTAAAATTGAGCGTCGTCCTCTAATCCATGGTTGCATCTTCTTAACGATTCTTTCATGAAATAAAAATATAGATTGTTCTGGTTCTATCGAATCCTTGACCATATTTGTACTCGACCATTTAAATATATTTTCCAGTTGTTTTATAAAACCGATTTGGGTTCTTGTTAAATATCTGGGCTGAATGTTCATTGAATAACATAAAATTCTGAATATTATTAAAATTGATTTTGTTCTATATAACATCCTGCAGGATAGTGTTTCAAGTTTTGTCTATGAATATACTCTTCGAGAATTTGGATTAAAAATGACATGGGGAGAAATAATTATTTCCAAGGTGGATTTGGATCCATGCCATTATTATTTTTATTTATGCCCTCATTTTTAAATATCCTGTTTGGAATTCTCTGGTCAACTTATGCACAATACACTTATGTCCGTGTGTATATATATATATATATATATTCCTCCCACCTAACCAAGTGGTTAAGGTGTTTCACTTACTTTGTTTCAAACTGGTTAAAAATGGCTTGTGTTTAGTTTTGATTGGAACCTCGTATGATCCATTGTGAGCGGTTAATTTATGAGGCAGCCTTAAAATGAATTTCGTGTTCTATTTATCTCTAAACACTAAATATCGGATAAAACCCTATTGGAACCACTATTCGTAATGTGGGTCTCGTTTTAATTAAAAACTGATTAAATGATATGCTGTTTACATACCTTTTTGTCTTCATTTTAATATTCGGGATCATATGAGGTCAAGAGACCTCATGATTATCCCCTAAATTTCTTATAAAAATTATTGGCATTTAATTGATTCATTATTTTAGTGATTAATGGACTATTTTTAATTACTAGAGCAATTCCATGTTTTTATTTATTTATTATATTGGAGCTGCCTAATTTTCTATGTTTGGCTGAATTTATTGATTATCGTGCTTCACTGAGTTATTTTTTAGTCTTTGACTTCGCTGTGTAGAACTATAAGTTATATATGATACTATCTATTCTTCTATGTCTATGTGGTGTATACCTTTGATGGGGATTGTATCTTATGTTGGTGTTGTATTATTGTCATGGAATGTCCTTTGGTTCAATGTCCAATTTCTCAGAACTTCCTCCTTGATCTTATTTATCGAAACCACCATTTCGCTGATGGTTGGTCTGGTAAGAGCCTCTTATAATTGGTCTCATAGGGCTGGTTTGGAGGGTTTGTCTAGTTTAGTGACCTATCGTTCCATCTTTAGATGATCATACAAATAAATGAAGTGAGTTGGTGATTGAATTAGTTATGTTATTTATACATCTTTTTCTTAATTGATGATGTTTAATGATTATTTGACTTCTGACATAGCATTTTTCATGATTTGATAATTGGATTATTATATTGATATGCTAACCTATTTAGATGGAATACGAGAAAAAGGAACACAAGATTAAACAATAAGAAGTTGATTTTGTATATTGCTGAAAATAATTCATTGCTTATGTAAAGTTATTTACTGTTAATTACACTTCTTCCTTATACTAAACCATATTTTTTGGCATAACTAACACAATATTTCTCTTTGAGTTGATCACATAAACTTTTAAAATCTGTTTGGGACTGGATGTTGTTACCAGCTTAGAATAACTATTGGACTTGTCCACCTCAGTGTTGGTTTCCTAATTGAGGTATATAATCTTGATTAGTTGGATAAGATAACTTCATGGATATCATGAGGAGACCTATTCAAACTTATGCATATGTTACTTGATAAAGAAAACTATTGCCTTTGTACTTGGAAATATTCTTTAGTTGGCTAGCATATTGTATGACAAGCATAAGATTGACCTCGCTCGGGTACTTGGGTTTATCCTTGGACTATTGGTTGGCCCCAATTACTTGTTGGTAGATTCAAAAGATATTTGAATAAATTGCACACCTAGGAATTTGCATTGATTTATTCACAAGCACGAAGTGGAATAAATACACCAAAGAAGGAACTTAAAATGGGAGAGGAGTTCATAAAATCTGGGGAAGATAGGTGAGAACTCCATAGAAGTTGGGTAGTTATAAATTAATGAGTAACAATAATTTAATCTACTTACAGCTACACTAACATTCCCCCCTTATTAAATTATTTTTATAAGCATCATATTCTTTGTAGTGGACCCCCTTTTATTTCAAACATGGTAAAAAGTGTTTACACTCTCCATGTACCCTGTTCACTTTCTGAGGTGACATGCCATCTTTATGGCTTTATGGTCTTGGTGGCACTTTGGTTTTCCCTTAAATGATTACAACAAACCTAGAAGTGATAGAAGTACATCTCTCTATTTTATACACTTCAGTGGTTTCTCAGATTTCCACAAACCCTTCACCAAGAACCAAGAGCTACTTTAGTGAATTTGCTTCGCATAATGTTCTTCATTGAGAGGTACTAAACTAGAAACTAATGCTTTGAAAATCACACAATGTAGAAAAATAAAATATAAGGACTAAGTCTTCATCACCTTCTATAGCCTTTGTATGTGATCATTGCCACTCAATCTCGTACAACATAGATATTTTCCACTGCCACTGGTAATCATCCTTGGCATAGTAAATTTGGTGTAGAGAACACCACAATGAAAAAAGACAAAAATGCACCACACCACACAAATTGTCACTATAGCAATGATACGACCCCATTGTATGTGACTCATGAGAGGGTTCCAATTGTCCTTCAACCTTTATGTATCTTCCAACCTCTATAAGTGAAAGTTCTCACTCAGGTGATGAAGTCGTGAAGCTCATATCCATGTCATTTTGAATAGAATGGGGTCCCCCCATAAGACTGACACATACGACATTTGACTTATGATGTCAAGATCTCCTAAATATGCATCCTTATATATTGGAACACTTTTGATTATGACTCTTAACTCTTTCTGACACTTTTGAGAATTTTGATGAATTATTAACATTGGACCCAAATAACTTACAAAATATACCTCACCAATAAAAATAATTTGGATTTTGGATAATTGAACATAAAAATGGATCTTCATTTTTTTTAATATCCATAAAAATGATAAAAAGTATACTAAATACTCAACTTATTATAACATACACTAATTAATGACACCTGTATACATAAAAAACTTATAATTAAAAAGACAACTATACAAAACTTAAAGATCATAAAATATGACTTTGATTTACTTATTTAGATGGAGACATGTATAAAACTAAATGACTTAACATAAAATCTATTAAAAATTGGCTGTAATCTAAACTTCAAAATTGTTATTATAAAATCTTGGCACCTTTTAAGGAAGTAGTTACAGCTCGATCTGCATGAAATAACTGGACACATAAAACTTGGATTTTGCTTGGTCTACAAAAACTATGTGGAACGCAGGAGGTCAAGAGTAAATAGGATGGTGACTTTTCAATAGCAATTGAGATTGGTGCATGCAATATTTTTCTTATTAATATCTAATACATAATAAATGCATGAGAGTAGATCCACATGTATCTAAATAGATTCAAATAAGACTAATAGCTCTAATATGTCAGATTTCAAAGATGCTCGACATAGTCGATAGGTTGAGTTGAATGGATAACTAAAAACAAACTAGTTCTGAGAACTGTCAAAAATTTGTAGTCTGAAGGAACAACAAGAAAAACATGTAGATTAATGGATTTACAATGAGATGAATGGATTGAATAACAACTATATTAATGTCTTCACAAATCATATGAAGTACAAATTAGATGTGCAGATTCAGATTCAAGGCATAATCAAAATGCGTTATATGCCAGTGGGCAAAATGAATAATATAATATTCCCTATCAAATTATTAAGCTCCTATGGATTGCATAAGCTTTCTTTGATGCTAGAGTGTTAGTATATTTGTGAGAGAGTTGAAAAAATTGCACACATAGGAATTTGCATTGATTTATTCACAAACACGAAGCAAAATAAATACAACAAAGAAAAAAAAACAAGAGAAGAGTTTATAAAATTTAGGGAAGATAGGTGAGAACTCCATAGAAGCTGGGCAGTTATAAAATAATGACTAAAAATAATGTAGTCCGCTTACCAGCTAAACTAACATTACTAAATTTATGTTAGTAGATTTCATTGTTACCTTCAACATAAGACATTTGGTAAATGGTTTTTTATCAGTATACTACCTTGTGGAGTTTCTACATGTATTCTCTTGTTTTTCTTAGTCTTAGTACTTGGGTTTTAACCTTGAAATGATAAATTAATCATAAAGATAATGTTATATCGGTGATTGAACTTGCTATTGTCATTACGAAAATTATGGAAATAGATTTTTAATGTAATATTTAGTGTGGCAATTACTCCTTATGTGATCTCATAAACCTTCTTTATACTCTCTTGTTTTGAATCATGATGGCATTATTGGTGTAGTTACTGTCTAAGTAAATAAACTTATGTATTTGGTAACTAGGCATGCATTGAAAATGCACGCTTGGATTAATGAAAAATTGAACATTAGTTTGAATGTTAGCTGATCAGTGTTTTATACCTTTTTCCTTGGAATTTATATATATGATAATGGTTATTTTTCCTTAGACATACTTTAGACCAACTCCTACATAGCATTAGTAGATGGAGTTATCCCTTAGTTGTTTTACAACATGTGTTTAGAACTTATAGACTTATGTACACTATAATTTGTTGTGGTTTATGTGAACAAGTTGAGATGAGAAAGAGTATTAAGTAAATAATTGGATTGCTAACTTGAGATTGAAGAAATTAATTTGGAACAACCGAAATGTCTAATGGGCATATGGATTCACTCGTGGTTGTTCTTATGGATAATACATTCCAAATCATGTATAGTATATTTAGTGTTATTTTAAATGAAAAAAGATATATTTTCATTTATTAACAATTTTTATTGTAAGTGTTAATCATGATAATTAATTCCTAATTACATATATTCTAGGAAATGCTAATATGAGTATCAGAATGGATAAGGCTTTTATGCCTTCCATATCTAAAACCTTAGCTTATTATATGATCAAGGTCAGGGAGATTATATAAATTGGTTGCCATGTATTTGAGGTGTATTAATTCCTCTTCCTTTCATTATTAGCCTATGATATTGGCTCTTTGCCAAATTAAAATTGATTATAATGATTCAAGGATTTGTTGCCACTATATTATTACCTATTGGAGGATATAGTAAGGAATGACTATAATTTTGTCCATGTAATTGGACTACAAAAAGCATGCCTAAAAATTTATTTAAGTCATTATAGGAGATATGTTATTCCTATTATATGTTCTTGAGCCTTAACTTAACCCATATGCACTCTTCTAATAATCGGTTGCCATATGTGTTGAAATATTGGATATCATGCCTGATTGCCATTAGGGATAATGTTTCTTTAGTTTCAGCATCCTGCCTTATTGTGATCATTAATGAATCATAAGGTTAGTATTAACTTTTATGATTGTGCATATATGGGTAAGCTAATAACGTATCACTTGTTTCAACAAGCGATGTTTGGGTCCATTATGCATCCATTATGTACTCCGATATGCAACTTCTAAACAAAATTGGGATTGTTTCATTTAGTATCGCAGTAGTGTTTCTACTCTAGATAAATCTAGGTTTTGTAAAGTTGCTACATGCTAACCAATGAGTTATCCTGATCAGGCAGAATTGTGAAATAACTCCCAAGACACTTCACCTTTCAGGTTGAAGGTTAAGGTGTTATGTTATATTTTATTACTACTATTATGTTAAATGCATCACTTGGAAGAATGATTCTAAGCAATCTAGATTTTTTTTATATGGGTTGATATCTCCCCTAGCCTTGGTTTGGATTAACCCTTTCTAAATCTAGTTATGTTAGGGCATGTCTCACTTGTCAACCATTGACTTGCAGGGGTGGGTTAATGGGAGCTAGGTAATACAAGTTTCACTATTTAAATCATAGAAATGATGTCCAAGTATCTATGGTCAATTTATATGGGAGAGCCTTCCTTAGATATTTGGAACATTATGACCTAGGGAAGATTGAGGGTTTAACTTAAACCTAGAGGGTATGATATGGTGTGAAAAGAGTCTAAGTTACTTTAGCAATATTATCAATGTCTAAGATTTTCATTTATAAAACAACTACCTTGAGCCATCGATTGAACTTGCATGAGTGTGCTAGCTAGTGTTTGTACTTTAGATACTTTTAGTGGAGTGGGCATGCCTCCATGGGATGAGTTGCTTGTGGATATCAAGGTTGATCTACTTCCTTTTTCTATTTATAACAAGTTGTTATATAGAATTTTCACATAGTGACATTATGGTGGTAAAAAACCATAGAATTTGGCTTGACATGGATGCCATTATACTTAATTGGGGGTAAAAATGTCACAATTTTTTTGTGATGACAATGCTTAGGAGACATTGGTTCATCTAATGTATTGAAATTTTAAGTAAACTTGTGAGGATTTGTTTTTAGATTATTGGTTGGTTAGTTGAGTTACAGTGATTATGCAACCTTAAAAATAGGGGAACCTGTGTAAATATAAAAGCTTATGCATTCAACTATGTTAGGCTAGGGTATTTTAGCCTCTTTGGGGTTAAGTTGGTGAAAGAAACAACATCATAACTCCTAAAGGGCTAAAGAGAACTAGTTTTGTCATGTTTATTGCAATCATAGATCAGTTTTACATCTATGACACATGTTTTAATTATGGATATGCTTGATTCCATGTGCATGTGAATTGGTACTGGCTCATTGTGAGGAATTGTGATTCCCAAAGTGGTAATATGATACTCTCCTTGAGCCTTGGCTAAGTTCAAATTTTCCCAATTTTACGTTGCGTTAACACAGACATCACCATTTGACAATTGACATGTTAGATTTAGTCATTCATTTGAATTAAGATATAATCTTGTTATAATTTTAAGATAATGCATAGAGTTCTATTGATTTCTTACATGATAAATCTATTCGATGAGGTTGAGGTATGTTATCTTTGGACGACCAAGGGTGCAGTTCAAGCCTAGACATCCTAGTGTGGTGAGTGTGATTGACTTGTATGATCAAGGTAAGAGTTTGGGAGTGGATTATGTTATATTATTGATAGGTATATGATATCTTTTGCATGGCATCTACACATCAGGTGGAGTGATGTAGAATCATTGACCCTTTTGCTTCACATACTTGTGTCTTTGACCTTTGTAATGTGGAATAATAACTTGGAATAGTTACCTAAACATGATTATGTATTTATCTTATGTTGTTTCTTCATTAATTTACATTGATATATTTGTATACTATATAATCTTTGTGAGATGTATAAGTGCTTATCCATGTGAAATGTGCAAACTTTTATACTATTCAAT
>JARHVA010006729.1:490000-502500 GCA_037957365.1 Torreya grandis | reverse complement strand
GATGGTGGAATAGGCAATGTTGTATTCTAGTTGAGTGAATTATTCCTAGTTATTGTACCATGTTGGATCTAAATTACATAACCTCATCTTTTAAAATTGAGTGTCATCCTCTATTCCATTGGTTGCACCTTTCTAATAGTTTATTCAAGAAATAAATCTTTATATCGAACTAGTTCTGTCAAATCCTTGAGCAAATTTTTAATCAACCATTAATATATATTTTCCAGTTGTTTTATAAAATTAATTTGGGTTCCTACTAAATATCAGGGTTGAATGCTCATTGGATAACATAAAATATTTAATAGTATTAAAATCTAATTGTGTCTATATAACAACTTATAGAGTAGAGTTTTAAGTTTTGTCTATGAATATATTCTTCAATATTTTGGATAAAAATTGACTTGGGGAAAAATAATTATTTCTAAGGTAAAATTTAATCCATGTCATTATTATTATTTTTATTTATGCCCTCATTTTGAAATATCCCAATTTTGATTATGTAGTCAACTTATAGGTAATATACTTATGTTGATATATATATTTATAATCCTCACACCTAACCAAGTGGTTAGGGTGTTTCTCTTTCTTTATTTCAAACTAGTTAAGAATTACATGTGTTTAGTGTTGATTGGAACCTCCCATGATCCATTGTGAATGGTTAATTTTTGATCTGGCCTTAAAATGAATTTTGTATTCTATGTATCGTTGAGCACTGGATATTAGATAAAACCCTACTAGAACTGATACATGTAATTTTAGTCTCATTTAAATTAAAAACTATTTCAACAATCTATTGTCTAATTACTCATTATATCTTGATTTTAAGATTTGAGGATCATATTAGGTTAGGAGACCTCATGATGATCACCTAAATTTCCTATATCAATTATTGGCATCTAATCAATTTATTATTTGCATGCCTGATGGTATCTCCATTATCATTAATTGATTTTTTTAATCATCATAGCGATTCCAAGTTTGTATTTGTTTAAGGTATTGGAGCTCTCTAATTTTTTATGTTTTCTTGAATTGCTTGATTATCATGCTTGGCTGAGTTATTTATTGGTCCTTGACTTGGATGTGTAGAACTATAAGTTATATGTGGTATAATCTAATCTTGTATACCTGCATGGTGTGTACCTTTGTTGAGTATTGTACCTTGTGTTGGTGATATGTCATTGTGATGGGATGTCTATTTGTTAGGTGTCCAATTTCTCATAATTTACTCATTGATCTTATTTGCCGAAACCACCATCTAGTTGATGTTGGAGTGGTAAGGGCCACTGATTGTTGGGATCATAAGGCTGGTTGGGAGGGTTTGTAGAGTTTAGGGACCTATTATTTCATGTTTGAATGATCATACAAACATATGAAATGCATTTTTAATAGAATTATTTATGTTATTTATACAACTTTTGCTTAATTTATGATGTTTAAAGATTATTTGACTTTAGACGTAGTTGGTATTTATTATGAGTTGATGATTATATTGATGTGCTAACTTATGTTGATGGAAAGTAGGAAAATGAATGCAAGCTTAAATAATAAGAAGCTGATTTTGTATATTCTTGAACATAATTCATTGCTTATGTAAAGTTATTTAGTGTTAATTACACCTCTTCCTTCTACTAAAGTATCTTGTTGGCATAACTAACATAGTATTTATATATTAGTTAATCACATGAACTTATTAAATTTATTGGGGAGTTGATGTTATTACTAGTTTATAATAACCATTAGAATAGTCCATCTCATTGTTGGTTTCTTGATTGAGGTATATAATCCTGATTAGTTAGATACGATGGTTTCATGGATATCATGAGTAGAGCTATTCAAACTTATCAATATGTTACTTGATAAATAAAACTACTTACTTTATAATAAATTAATTTGGCATGATCATCATCATGGGTGTATTTCAATAGCTCACTCATTTTAGTATTTGGACATAATTGAGTATGTTGGTTAAGGTTACTAATAGTGGAAATCCTAAATCAAATGGTAACTATTGATAATTATTGAAATGTTTATTTTAGATATATCCATATATTTATGCTCATGACTTTTGGTATACACTGGATCTTACTCTTGATATAACATAGAACATGGAAATACTCTTTAATTAGATATTATATTATATGAGAAGCATAAAATTAACCTCACTTGGATACTTGGGTTTATCCTTGGACTGTTGGTTGGCCCCAATTACTAAGGTTTTGTTAGTATATTTCATTGCTACCTTCAACATGGGACATGTGGTAAATGGTGTTTGATCCTTATATTGCCTTGTGGAGTTTTTGCACATATTATCTTGTTATGATTAGTCCTAATACTTGGGCTTTAACCTTGAAATGATAAATTGATCACAAAGATAATGCTAGATCAGTGATTTACCTTGCTAATGTCATTATGGAAAGTATTGCAATTACTTTTTAATTCACTCCCTAGTGTGGAAATTACTCCTTATGTGATCTCATAAAAATTATTTATGATCTTTTATTTTGAACCATCATGGCATTGTTAATGTAGTGACTGCTTAAGTAGTGAACTGTATCGATTTGGTCACTAGGCATGCATTGAAAATGCATGCTTAGATTAATGGAAATGTGAACATTAATTCAAATGTTAGTTGGTGAATGTTATATACTTATTTCCATGGAATTTATATTTATGCTCATGGTTATTTTTTCCTTAGTTATACTTTAGACCAAATCATACATAACATGAGTAGTTGGAATTATGCCTCACTTGGTTTACAACATGTGTTTACAACTTAGAGACTTATGTACACTCCAACTTGTTGAGATTTATGTGAATAATTTGAGATGAGCAAGTGTATTAAGTACAAAATTAAATTGCTAACTACAGATTGAATAAAGTAATTTGGAACCATCGTAATGTGCAATGGATGTATGCATGATCAATCATGGTTATTCTTATGGATAATACATTTACCAAATCACATAGAGTATATTTAGTTTGATGTTATATAAAAACAAGATTTTTTTCATTTCTTAACCCTTTTATTGTAAGATTTAATCTTGCTAATTAATTCTTAAATACATATACCACTGAAAATGCTTATATGAGTGTGAGAATGGAAAGGAATTTTATGCCATCCTTATCTAAAACCATAGCTAATTAAATGATCATGCTTAGGTATATTATTTATAATGGTTTCTATGTGTTTGAGGTGTATTAATTCCTCTTCCCTTCATTGTTAGTCTATTGTATTGGTTATTTTCCAAATTACAATTGATTATAATAATTGAAGGGTCGGTTGCCACTATATCATTACCTATTTAAGGATGTAGTGAGGAATGATTTTAATTTAATCCATTTATTTGGACCAAAACAACCATCCCTATGAATTGATTTAAGTTATTTTAGGAGATAGGCTATTCTTTTTGTATGTTTATGAGACTTAGCTTAACCTATATGTAATATTCTAATAGCAAGTTGTCATATGTGTTGAAATGTTGGATACCACACCTGATTTCCATTAGGGACATTGTTTAGAGATATTGGGGATATTAATTCACACACACACACACACACACACACACAAATATATATATATATATATATATATATATATATATATATATATATATATATATCTGTGTGTGTATGTGTGTGTGTGTATTTGTGTATTTTGTGTGTGTGTGTGTGTGTGTGTGTGTGTGTGTGTGTGTGTGTGTGTGTGTGTGTGTGTATAGTTTTTAAAAATCAATTAATTTAAAAAAAATATTGCATGTTAAAATTTAATTAAACTACTAGTTGAGTTGGTAGTTAACTTTTTGTTAAAAACTTGGAAAATGTGAGGCCTTGTGTTCAAATATTTTCAATATTTTATTTTAAATTTTTTTCCCAATTTAGTTAATTTTGAATTTCATTTAATGGCTGCATGCCAACTTTCTCATGTGTAAACCCCTCTCTAGTGCCAACCTTCTTAGGACATTTTACCTAGTCAGAACATTATCAATCATAGTCATGTAACTAGTCAATCCTTAGATTTTATAACCTTCTAGACAAATATACATAGTATATTTTGTTCTTTTAAACCTCCTACTATTATTTTTAATAATAGTGTCTCGATGGTCATTCTGAGTGTGACTCTTTTGAGACCTAATTTTGTGTAATTTTGAAATTAGTATTTTGTATTATTTGGAATATAAGTTATGATATTAGGTATAATTTCACTTGTGATTTAATTTATTATAAAATAAAATAATAAAAACTCATAAAAAATATTATTTTCTTAAAATTATTCTTTCATTAGTATTTGTTTTATGACACTTGTGACACCATATTTTGTCGTAATATTTTAAATTATTTTTCTTTGTCTAGCATTAAATTGAATAATTGTTATGTGTTTACAATTTAAAATTATTTTTATTATCAAATAAAGTTAAAATTTACACTAAAAGGTTTCATTTTAATCATTTGTTTACTGTCATGTTTAAAGAGAAGCTATGGCTTCACCTCATTTTTTCTTAGATAAATATCAAATGCTTAATGGAAATAACTATAATATATATAAAATTCATGTTAAAATTTAATTTATGGTTTGAAAGTTGTGGAATTATATCAATGGGATTAAAAAAAACTTCTTCTAGATGACATGTGACCCATGAGCTTACCAATCCATTTCAATAGAAATCACGGGAAGTTATGTCTATTATCTTATAGATTGTTAATTATGAATTCCTTCTTCACATTATTTTTCAAGAGTCTCCTAGAGATACTTGTAAACTAATTTAATCCATGAATGACACTAATCTCTAGAAGATTAATAAGTTAGTCCTTGAATTACTAACTACATATATGAAAGGTGATGAGAAAGTTGTAGATTTTCTTACTAAAATTAAAAATATTAAAAAGATTAATTAATTTATTTTATAATTTATTTAAATATTAATGATAAATTTAGAACTTTTATTTCAATTTTAAATTCTAAATATCAAACTGAGCAAGATATCCCTAATCTTACCACTTTGTTTATTTTTCTAATTCAATAAAAGCAATTTATGACAAATAATGATTTTAAAGACAATTCCACTTAGACACTTTTCACTTTAAATAATGTTTTTGATAACACTAAAAAATATAAATCTAACCCTAATTTTACTAAAGGCAAATACAAGAATAATAAATTTGGTAATAAGAATCATACAACTATGTTTACTGAAAATTATAATATGTGTTATAAATTTGGTCATAGACAGGAAACTTATTATAAAAATAAATACATAATTAAAAATAAATATTATATAAAGAAATAAGAGAATAAATCTAATCAAAACAAGTAAAAAATAAAATCCCTAATGAAAATAACAATCAGGATTCAAATGTTATTGGTTCGTATGTTGATTTATTTGATAAAAATGAAAATGAGTGGATTTTAGATAATTGTGCATCACATCATATAACATTATTATCTGATATTTTGTGTGATTCTATAGATATATCTAAAGTAATTTACTTATGGTATAATTTATTTTCAAGATCAACTAAATAGGGAAAAACAATGTTTTCAGATGTTACTATAAATGATGTTTTATATGTATGTAAGCTTAAAAAGAATTTTATATCTTGTTTTTAACTTATAAATGGTAAATTCATTGTAAAATTACTTAAATATAGATGGTCCATTAGAAATCAATCTGGTTCATTGATTGTTGAAGGTGTTTAAAAGAATGGTTTTTATATATTTTCTCCTTCTTTTGCATGTTTTCTTTCATCTATGAAGCATTACAATTTACTCTCAATTTATTCATTTTTTACATAGTATAAACCCATTTTCATTTTTGTTTTAAAATTAACCACCAATAGAATTCAAACCCAACCATCTAACTACTTTAAGGAAGAAAATTTATCATTAGTTTTATCCCCATATATAACTAGGGCTAATTTTTCATGTTTTAAATAATTAATTTCCTCCATTTACTTTTTATACGTCACACAAAATCCCTAACTCCAAAATGGCAAAGGCGATATTACAAAGCTCAAAAAATGAAATATTTGACGTAGATAAAGATATGGCTTTCAAATCATAGACAATAAAAAATGTTATTAAAAACATGGGTTTCAAGGCCACCATACCTTTGTTCAAAGCTTCATCTCCAACTCTGGCCAAGATCCTTCATTACATTAGGTACCATTTTGATGCCCAAAAATAGTTTGATTTATCACAAAATTATTTGAACAAGTGGGATGAGTTCATTGATGTTGATGTGACTATCCTATCCCAAGTTATAAATGTGTGTTTTGAATTTTAATTTTTTAAATTACAAAATAGCAAATATCATTTGAATCTTATTCTAATTTTTATGATCTATATCTATATGCACCTTTTTAAATTTGGTAAAATGAATATCCCATTATTAATTTAAAAGGAAATATGAATATAAACTTGTGTTATGTGCAGGCTGCCTATTATTTTAATATAACTAGTATTATGGACTTGGCTGCTCAAGTTGTGGCTAATATCATGATTTTAAAAAGCCTTGAAGAGGAGGAACCTAACACCAATAAAAATATATAATTAATGAAGATGTGAAAATAATACTTTTTTCATTATAATTCAAAAGAAATAATGTTTTTAGAAATAAGTATGTAAAGAGTTTTTATCAATAAATATTTATAATAATTATTCCTAAAAATTATTTAATTTGTAAAAATATCATATATTTAATTATAATTAATTTTTATTTTCGAATAAATTAGATAGCTTTCTAATTTTACAATTTTAAAAATATAATTTTTTATTATTAAATTAAAATTTTGTTATTTAAATTGGATAGTTTAAGTTTGATTCATTTTTAAAAGGAAACTTAGTAATGTCTACATTTATTAATGTCTCACATTTTAAGATCTCTTTATGTTTTATACGTTTATTTTTATTGACATGTCTATTTTATTTAGAAGATTTTGTACATTGTATAATATTTTCTACATACAAATACATAAAAGTTTTTAATTTGGATATTTTAATTCTTATACTAAGCTTATCATATTCTTATAATAGAGTTATCAAATATTGATATTGACAATAAATATAACTATGACTATAAATATATTGTTGAGCAACTATGTTTTTTTATAGGACACTACTAAAACATATGACCATAATACAAAAAACACCATAAATGCATATTATGAATATATAAATAATTAATATACTATTTATGTATTTTTTTGGATATTCCATTCAAGATCTTGACACACCATATCTTTTATCAAAGAATCCTCATACATTACCTACTTAATACAAGTTGACAAAAATATTGTAAATAGTCTTTTTCCTTTTATTCTTATATTGTGAACGTAATATTACAATGAGACAGAGTCATTTCATAATGGATGAAAAATTATTAGTAATTTAAAACTATGTAGTTAATATGGAGAATAATTATCTTGAATATTTCTAAAAATAATTATTTATCTATTTTTATAGTTTATATAGAAAAAATATTGGAATAATTATTGTATTTATAACTTTTTTCATCTAATAGTTTTATTAACTCCTATTTTTCTCAATTGATTATTATTTTTTAAGTAAATTGAAATAAAAAATACATTATTTAATTATTATCTTTAATTATGTTGGAAATAATATTGATACCAATACAAAATTATATTTTTAATTTGAATTTTACTAAGAAAATTTTAATTGAAAATACATCAAACTATAAAAACTATAACTTGAGTAAAACAAATAAATATTTTATTTTTAGTATTTGATAAGAAGGCATTTAAATCAGACATCACATATACATTAATTATGCCACATAATATGTAATAGTAGGAAGAGATAGTGGAAATATGAATCTACTAGTGTGGGTGAAACCTTATTTTGGAATATATATTTTTGAGAATGCAGATTATAGAAAAAAGGAAACAACCTGTGAAGAAATATTTTTATTTGATGAGAGTTATTTCCTTTTCCAAATAATTAATAATATTTAAATATAGGATATCTTTCCAAATAATTAATAATATTTTATTCTAGGATATCATGAAATCATTTTTAAGTATATAGGAGATGCAAGTAATATCATATGAGAATTAATTATATACAAGAAAGGGATTTATAATATAATAGAATAAATAAAACCTATAATAGTATGAATATTTTAATCCATATTCATGATTGGGTAATTATATAAAAAAATGTCTATTATTTTATTATTGAAATTTAAGATATAAATTATTAAAGGTTAGGAGATCAAAATTAAGGTATTGTGTAGAGATAAGTTGGGAAACGTTTATGGTTGTTTGTGGCTATAGTGTATGTATTTTATTTGTGATGCATTTTTTACCTTATCATAATTTTATGTTGGTTTTCATATAAATTTAATCATAATTTTTATTCCTTTTATTTATAAATATATAAATAATGTATCACATTTACACAATAACGAGAGAATTCCTTTTGTTATTCAGAAAATGTATTGAGAAATTTGTCAAGAAATTTTGAAATCATTGAATCCAATAATATCATGCATAACACTAATCTTTATGTATTTTATCACTCATGTTTTATGTTTTTAATTTTTTTTATAACTTGAGGTCCTGCAAAATATCTAAAAAGTTCAGTTATTATGTAGTTTAATAAGAATAAAATATTAAGAAACTAGGTGATGATTTTGGAGACATGAACAATGCAGAAAAATTCATCAAAGTATTTATTGATTGCTTCTATTTTTTCCATAATAAAAAATTTAAGGTCAAAAATGATCAAATGTAAGAGTATGATCTCAAAAAAAAATCTTCAATTATTATCAATTCTTTCAAAATTAATCTCACTTTTGTATCATCTTCATAGACTACTATACCAAATACTTTTTTTAAAAAATCATAGTATGTCATACATTATATTTACCCATGCATATAAGATAGGTTTAATTTATAATAATCAAACATATGAAAACAACCATAATTAATCTATTTGAAATAATAAAAGTAAGATAGGAAAGTTACTGTAACACTAGTATGTGCCAACTTATAATCTTTACAATTATGAATTATGTTCCCACAAAATAACTAATAACCTATATTATGTTGGGGTTGGGCATAAAACATATGATAACTTATTAAATACTTATAAATTTATTATTATTATTATTATTATTATTATTATTATTATATATATATATATATATATATATATATATATATATATATATATAATCATTAAAATTAATAATTTATTTTAGACATTAATATCCACCTATTCATCCCCAAAATAGGGTGGGGTCTAATATTAATTGACCTATTATCAATTGGAAGGATATGTTTGCATCCACATCACTCCATGCTTTAAGATAACTCAAACCACACTTTACTCATTGTCTTATCATCACTTGTAACTTATCTCCCTCATGCTCTCGTGACATTTAGATTTAGTCATAGTCTAGTTAACCAATTCAAATCCATGTGGCATATTTTTGCATCAACATAAAATTTTACATTCAAGATAGAATGACCTAAGTTATAATAAGGCTAATGGTCTTTTATTAGTGCCACATGGTGCACTCTGACTATCAAATCCATTAATCGAGGGAATTTTGCTTAGTATTAATAAGGGGTTAATAGGAAAATAATAATATCAACACACATCTATAAAAGTGGAACACATTACAATATAGATGATTTGTAAGGGATTACATGATGAAATTCATGGATTTTGATTAAGGATATAACCCTTAACTTGGTTTTTAATAGGCAAGTTGACATTTTTTGACATGTTCAAATCTAAAGAGTATATATCATACCGTATAAAATAGAGGTAATTCCTTATATAGACTACTCATAATTTCTCATGGTCATAGGTTGGGAAAATGTGTCTTGATGAATTAAAAACAAAACATCAATAAACTATGGACTATGAGTTTTAAGGTAGCACAATTCATTTAAAAGAATACTTGAAAAAATTATTATAGTTTATTAAATCATTTTAAATGAAGATGACATTTAAGTATAATAGGGAGATATTAAGATACATCGTAAAGAGATCTAAGATTCATAAAGATTTCATATATTAAAACATGACAATTTAGCCTTAGATTACCAATACTATTATAGATAATATTTTCAAATTTTCAAATAAGGATGTTTTTTGGTTTGAACATAAGCTATTGAAATATAGAAATCATTTATTGTCTTTTCTTATTTAAATGAAATAAAGACAATAATCCTTTAGGTTGTTATCATTTTAACTAAATAACAGTTTGATCTTCTCTTCCTCTCTAATTTCAAAACATTATATTCAAGTTATAATTGAATATCCATGCTAAATAATCATGTTAGTTTCATAATGCATATATATAGTAATCTATATCATATGCTTCTACGTAACAATATATTCCTTGGCCGATGAATCTAATAAAAAAAAATTATGATGGTTTATTCTCACTTATTAATGATTTGAAACAAAAATTCAAGTAAGAATGTGTGCATCATAATATTGAATTGAATTTATTATTGGTTTGTTCTCTATCACTCATATAAATAGTAACTGAATGAGGAGATTATTTAGTGTCATGTTCCACCTAGTCACCCTCATGGTGAGTTCAATTATTCGTAATTGGATAATGAGAAATCTTCTAACTTCTTTGTCTAATATTAACTATATAAACCCATTTATTTTGACCCATTATTATGTACCCAATATACACTAAGACAAATTATCACTTCATTACAAATATGACTTAAGGAAGTCAATAATCTAAATAGTCTTATGCAAAATCAACTTTTAGTAATAGGGGCTTAGGGATAGTAAGCATAGAATGTGTCACAACTAAAACAATAAACCATAACCAAGTCAACAAAGGTTAGTTGGAATAACAAAATCAAACACATGTTTGTAGTTATAAATCCTTGCAATAATCACATGGTCCACAAAACCATAGAAACTCAAGATGTGAGCACTGTCAATGAATATCCTCACCAAATGTCTATAATATATTTAACATTGTGTCTTAGTATTTATTTCTTGTGTTTATATTTCCATCAATAGTGTCAGAACTCTTAGTCTAATTATATCATTATCACATAAAGATTTGGAAATGGCATCCTTTGTGTATTCACCCACTTGTAGATTTCATTTTTTTTTCTTTACATCTTGAGCTCTTCTATTTATTTTTTTGATAATTAGTTATATATTTCTACCTACTTACTAAAAGTTCATATCTTATTTGAATTGAAACCCTTTCCATTTAAAATAGAATTACCAAATGCCCAAAATATCATGGTGTTGTTTACTTATATTTTCACAAGGTATATGACCATTTTTAGATCCCCCACTATGGTGTGTCAACTGAAATATTCCCCCCTAAAGGATTGAATGCAAACATTATCCAAATCATCTCAACATTGGCCAAAATGTATGTTTATTTTCTTGTCATATACATAGATAATAAATTTCATCACAATATCTCTATCATATAACAAGGTGAATCCCTAATTTGTGATAATGAATGGCCTAAGTAAATATGATGACAGTCCATCATGGCATATTAATTTTAATCAAAAAATATAAATTCCACATAATCATGCCAAAGAGAAATATAAAATATTAAAAAGGAATAAAGTTATCATACATAACTTTGATATCATAATAACATTACACACACACACACACACACACACACACACACACACACACACACACACACACACACACACACACACACACACACACACACACACACACACACACACACACACACACACACACACACACACACACACACACATAAATATTTTAGAGTTTTTAAAATCAAAGATAATAAAAATTCATAAGTGATGGGTTAGGAACATACTTTTGTAACAAAAAAACATGATAAACATCATGCATATTATACATGTTAGGTCATAAGGAAATATAATAAGTAATTGGGCCAAGTTTTTATAAAAATCAAATGGTCCTATAAAATGTGGTGATAATTTATGTACACCATGGTTCTAATCAGTACTCTTGTGTGGTTTCACTTACAAGAACATTGATTCTCCAAACTAAAAACTTTTATTAGTCCTATGGAAATATGAATAATTAGTTTATCTATGTTTTGTCTCTTAGAGAACCTAACAAATCTATAGACAAAATTCTTATTTATCATTTATCATATTAAGAAAAATCAAAACATGATACTTGAGATAATTCTAAATGAATGGAATTATGAATGGTTACCCATACAATGTTGCTTAGGGATCTGAGTCTATTTAACTATGTTAGGGATCCATGTTGGTTTACCCATTCATTTCAGGATTATATGCTATACTAAAATTCAATTTTATACCAAAATTTACTGAAAACTCAGTCCAAAATTGAGTTGTAAACAATTAATACCTATAATAAATGATTTTGAGTAGAACCCCATATAACCATATAATCTTATCTACATAAAATTAGGAAATATATTCTACCTCATAAGTGTCCCTATTCGGCAAGAAATGTGTAATCTTAGTAATTTTATCATAAATTACCATAATGG
>JARHVA010006729.1:482500-485000 GCA_037957365.1 Torreya grandis | reverse complement strand
AAATATAATAATTTATACTAAGCTACGTGTTGTATGCTTGTGATTTAATAAATTTATAATTTATTGAAACTTAAAAGGTGATATGGTCATTGAGAGGATGTAACGCAATCACATCTCAACACTTATCTCAATTTAACGAAATCTTGATTTACTAATTATTTCCAAAAGCTAAAGGAATATGATCCCTTGTGAGAATGGGAGGAAATTACATCTCATGACATGGATCATTTTCATGCCTTGGCACCATAAATAATTTCAAATGGAATTCAATTTTAACATAAGGTTCACATGGAAAAAATATAACCAAAGGAAGACACATGTCTACTATCAAACATTAAAATTTTGACAAAGTATCAAGCTATCAAAAATAATACAAGTTTTAACTTTAACATCATGTGACTAGGTCTAAGATTTAGAAACCAAATGCAAGGAAATAAAACAAAGTTAACCAAAGATGACAATTTTTTCCTTCCTAAGGTATCGATGAATTTTGAATTAAATATGACTATAATAATAATTTAAATAAGGGATTCATGTAATTCAAAGATTTTGATGAAGGATCTAATCATTCACTTGGTTTTGATAAGTTAGGCAGACATTTTTACATGTTCAAAGACCGATAGTATACAACCTATAGTATATAATGGAGGTAACTATTTAAATAGATTGTTTATTATTTATTAACCTCACATGGAAAATGAATGTGGTTTTGTAAGATAAAAAGTAATAATAATCAGTTATAGACTACTATTTTAAGGCACTATGACTCATTTACAAGTATATTTTAAATATTAAATATATTTTATTTAGTATTTAAATGGTTAGGGATTTTAAATATAACATGGATTTATTAAGGTATGTTATTATAAAATTTTATTCATTATGCTATCATATATTAATGCATGATAGTGTAACCTCACATATTATCAAGACTATTTTAGATAGCTTACTCAACCTTTCAAATAAAGATTCATTTGTCTAACAATAGAAGTTACTAAAATTCATAAATAATTTATCATCATATTTTTTAAATGGAAAAGGACAATCATCTTCTAGTATGTTATCATATTAACCAAACAACATATTGAGCTTCCCCTCCTATCTACATTTAAGACACATTGTATGTGAGTTATAATTTTATATGCATGCTAACTGACCATATTTTTTCATAAGACATACACATAAAAATATCCAACATATGCTTCTACACAACAATATATCCTTCAGCCTATAATTATATTAAAAATAAATATATCATAATTCGTACTCATTTATTAATGTTAGAAAATGTAAATGTAAATGTGCACCATAATATTGAATTTAATTTCCCATCAGTCAGTTCTATATTACACATTTAAATATGTAACAAATGATGATATGATTTGGTTCCATGTTCTACTTGGACACTATCATGATGACCATAAACTATGCATAATGGGGTATTATGGGATCCTTTGACTGCTCTTTTTAACATTCATTGAATGAACCAACCATTTTTGACATATTATTTTGTACCCAAAAGATACCGAGATATCTTCTAATTTGATTATAATTATGAGTTACTTAGACAAGTAAGTATGAAAAATGGTCGTATGTAGGATAAAAATTTACAATAGGGGCTCAATAATTGTAAAATTAGAAGTGGTCATAATCCAAACAATAAAACATAACCATGTCAATAGAGGTAATTTGAATAGTAGGATATTAAAAAAATGTTCAAGGATGGAAATTATTAAAATGAAGATAGGGTACCCAAACCTAAAATAACTTGACATATGAACACTATCAAGTCATGTAACACATCCAATATAAGAATTTGATCATATTTTTTTGATAAATTTAACTTGTGGAAGATAATGTCCCATAAAAACACTAATCTTGAACTTAACATCCTCTCCCACACATTGGTAGAGGCCTCTATCATACTTAACAATGAAAACTAGAGACCCAAATGACACAGTTGGATTCAAACACTATTACTATCCTTCTTCAACTCACTAAAAGAAAATATAGAAGATTGAAAGAAAATAAAATAATAAGAACTTTACTGAAATAGTCCAACTGCTATTTTACAAATAACACAAATCCATAAATGAGATTAATAAGAGAATAAGATAAGATTAAACATCATATAAAATATATATTACAACACATGCTACCAAAATCAACTTTCATGCATGTACACTTCTAATCATAAATCCAAACTAATCAACTATCAAATATAATATTTATCTTCAAGGTTAATATTAGAAAGAAAAACTATTTCAAAGTATGAAACCAATAAAATATTTCTCTTTCTATTAATTCTATGGAATTAATGGGATAATATTTTTTTTAATATATAAAAATTAGTAAATATATACATATACATACACACAGACCTGAAAAATCATAAGACATATCAATCTCAAGGTGCCTATCTTAGCTTTATAAATATTTTTCCCACTGAAGGGTTCAACTTTGGTCAATGAATCCATTGCCTTCTCTAAAAAAATTACAT
>JARHVA010006729.1:437500-475000 GCA_037957365.1 Torreya grandis | reverse complement strand
AGAAGAATAATTAGAGTGAGAAGAGTGCCAATTGTGATGTTTACATTTGGAATATCCTGGATCTAGTATGGGTGAGGATATTGTGGATACTATCTAAAATGATGTGGAGAGTGTTTCAATGATAGCTTCGAAAACTATCACTATACATGGTTATGATATATGTGATGGGACTAGTTCTTTATATAATGAGATTCTTCAATAGGCATACTCTTATTCTTTTAAACATATTTCTCATCTTGAGTCAACCACTCACAAATAGATTCAAATCTAGCACTATAAGCTTATCAATAAGATGTATCATTTAAAAAAGAATTGGTTTATTTAGAACTAAGGACATTCAATGTGATGAAAATCAACACGTCATCATTTATCTTTCCACTAGTTATGTAATATTCTTATTTTAATACTTTTATGTATGAAATATATTTAGATGCATCTTCATAAATTCTAAGCTTGTTATTAATTAATTGCATTAAGAGATCAATTTTATTATAGGCAAGTTGTTTGTCATACAGATTCTTTAAAACTTTTCTAGATTTCCATGCACCAATTTTAACCACACTATATGAATGATAACATGTTTAGTGCAAGATCATTTTAATAGTGTGAGTTCATGCTTATCATGTTTCTGGTACTCAACCATTTTTTTGACATTAATTGGTGGTGTGGTCTCTTTCTCTATGATTTCTCACATGTCATTAAAAATGAGGGTTTTTTCCATGTTCCTACTCTATTCCTTATTGTTTTTAGGTGAAAATATACCATTTTCAGAGATCAATTTTATAATTTTTACCATTACCTACAAAGAATTAAAACAATAATAAAATGAATACTACTCAAGGTTTTACCTTGACCCTCGATAGCACATTCAATATACAAAATATTAATAGATTTGTCAAAAATTTAATCACACCTTATATCTAGTATTACACCATCATACCTCAAACAATTTACAAATATTCTCCCTTTACAAATTTTCCTTTCATTATTTTTATACAAAATATGTTAATTTTTTTTTGACCAAATGATTTTGGGAGGGTTTGGAAGCCTAGACCTTTTTTGTATGCAATTGACCAAAAAAATCTCTGACTAACTTGCCTTCAATAATCCTAAGTTTAGAAAACCAAGATACTAAATTTATCAATTTTTTAAAGTGAAAAAAATTACATGTAGTAATTTGTGATAAAGTGTTTTCACCATACATAAAAAATCAATGCATTTACTTGCCTCATGGAGCCCACAAGATAAAAAAGTAAGACAAAAAAATGAAAAACTAATGCACCTTTTTGATTGGTTATGCCATGTTTTTATGGGACTTTAATACCATATAAATCTCTCCTGTGAAGTAATGAATTAATTTAACAAAAAAACCCATTGTAAAAGTGTGTCATATGGGTTTGACATAGTTTATAAAGGCTTTTAGAATAAAATTCTCAAATTTATTAAATCAATTACGTTATTTATTTGTTATAATATTGCATGATCTACCTAGAAGATGTAATAATTTATTAATATTGATTAAAACAATATTTTTGATTGTTCAAGCCTACTAAAGTCTCCAAAGTGGCACTAACCAAGCTTAGGATTATAGGAAGTTTGGAAGTAATTGAACAAGTTATTGTAGATGATGCATTATCTCAATTGTAATTTTTATTCATTTTGCTTCTATCCAATCTTCATGTATGTTTGTTCCCTATCAAATCATGATTATAAAAAAAACATTTGGCTTCACATCCTTCAAAATATCATTTGAACAAATTTATGTATATATATTTATCTCTCTCATTTAAAAGAACATTAGATTTATAATCCTTAGAGCACTATAAATTTTTGAAAATTTAAGATGTAAACAATATTAATCCTACTATATTAATTTTGCCTTTGAAATAGTTTATTTCTCCTTTTAATGTATATAATACTCCTTTTACCGATCCTCTTATACCACTCTTCGATTCTAGAATGGGAGGAATAATAACCAAAATATATTCAATGCCAATTTTTTATTTTTTACATCATGTAAGCTTTAAAATGTTATGGAAGGAAGAAGTTCATATCCAAACAATCCAATGGATAAAACAACCCAAACACAAATAAATACTAAAAAAATTAAAATAAATACATAACTACCTTGGATCAGAAATGACCCAACAAATGCAACTACATACATTTGCAATTATGGGTGCTTTCAGTCTAGACTATAGACAATGTGAATAATTTTTCCAACTACTCCATTAAGTAATCTTGCTTTCATCTATATATTTTTTATTAGCATGATTTTCTATCCATTGTATAGAATCAAAATTTATTAAAGTTTTCTATCATTTTAGTGATGTGTCTTCATATCTTTATTTAGCTCATATTTGCATATTGCAACCATACTGTTTCACTATTTTATAATTTTTTTGTTACATGCATTGTTACCAATAGGTTAGTTCCTTAAAAAAGGGATAAGTTTGTAAAATGATGTTGTTCATCTATAGGCATGAATGATGATGTTCTTGACATGCGTGTAGACCAATCTTTTTCTATAGGGTTAACATCTCTTATATTCAATAAAAATTTATGAATTCCAATTGTTTCTCAATTCATCTTTGTTGAATAAAATTTATTTCCATTATGACAAATTTATAAAATGTAAGACATAAAATATGACCAAAATATATATCTTCATACATTAGAATGCCATTTATAGGTGGAACCTATCCTAGGTCCCCAACAAGAATCATTGAATAAAGACTAATTTTTTTGTTGTTATGGTGTGGAAAGGCTTGTTGCAACTAATTAATTATATTACCAAGCATCTTTTGGCCTATAAATATCATTTCATATATGAGCACATATTTAATGTATCTCATTTCAAATTTAAAAAATATTAATGTGTGCCCATCACATGGTTCCATTTATCAAATAAAACTGTGGAGGGGTGAATGTATTGTTGAAACATTAATGTTAAATGTTACAATACTAATTGGAGCTAGTAGAAGTAGGGGAGATTTACAATTAGCTACAAGAAAATATAAGAAACATTTGTTGTTGCTTATATGGAATGATTTACATAAACCTATGGTTCTCTATATAATCATGTTAAGGGGGATGTTTGTTATGTTTTTATAGCAATGCTTCTTAATTATATTGAATGCATGTTATTGTGTAGCTGAGAGGTGATACATTTATGGGATACTTTGGGAATTATTATCTATATATATTGTAGATGTGCACTTCTAATCTATAAATCATTATGTAAATATGTGTAGGATGAGTGGTACAACAAAATCAGTCTAATTGTGTTTATTATCAGTCACAATTGACAATCATTATAATGTCATCTATGTCATTGTTCCTTGAGAATGGAATTCATGAGAGGAATTCCCACTCATTCATTTCCCTATTGGCAGTTCCTATATCCCTATCACTTTTCATGCCATCATTTTTGGAGTCAAGGGTGATGTCAATTTCTACACATGTTCATTCAATATGCCATGGATCACAAGAGTCTTTGAATTGCTCCCAGTTTGAAACTATTTATTCCTTGTTTTAACGAATGTCTATAGCATAGTTATAAAATGGTTTGTAAAGAATGATATTTTCCTAGTAAAAAAACTCCAATTAAGTTGAATCAACCAAGGTTTAGAAGAGAATTAAGGAAATATTTTAATAATAGATTGAGTATATGTTTGTCTTCATTCATTAATTTTTCTCCTAATTTTGTAACATTATGTCCATCATGTTTTAATGTGTGGGATGGATTCCAATAATGTCAAGTGACACACTTATGCATGAATGAAAGATAACAACATGTCCTCTATTGATATGGTATGTAAGACCTTATTAAAGGTCTATTTTCCAAGGTAACAATAGTTTGACTACAAACTATTTAAAGTAGTGTTTTTTGGCATGTGGCATTTTTATTATGTACCTATGTCTCAATCAAAAACTATTTTAGGGAAAGACTTATTATATGTAGTCATTACTAGCCTATCTATTTCAATAGTACATGATATTATATGTAGTATATGGTGGTAGCAATAATATTTGTTTTCATTCTTAACTGCATACATCCCTATATATTGAAGCCCAATATGGTGGTAAACAATTGGTTGGAAATTTATGCTTGCATGTCATACTAAGAAGATGCTTACATTATAGATGTTGAATCTATCATCATTCTATGTTGGGAGATATGTTTTACACCATTCATCATTGATAAACATGGTTGAGGTTGGTTGTACTAGCCATGGGGATTTATAATTGTATTAGAAAGAATTTCCATTTTCATATAGACATATTGATTCACTACATTTAGTGTGGCATTGTACTTGGTTCAAAATTTTATCAAAATGATTAACAAGATCGGTAGAAAGAATCTAATCGATGGTGACCAAGCATGGATCATCAAAATCAGAAAGATGTATTCTAATATGAAGTGTATAAATATTTCATGGATTCCATGAATTTACATGGTGGTAAAAGAATTTCCTTGCAGATTTAAGTTGAACTAGATTGTCCCAATCCAATGTGTCTATGTTAGGTGCATTTTATAACAATAAAAATCCATGGATAGGTGTGGATCCTATGTGTTGTAATTCATACCTATAAATAAACCACTAATATGTTAAAATGGGTGTATAATAATTTTCAATACTTATTGAGTGTTTAAAAATAAAGTATAAGTAGAATTACCTATACCAAAATTCTTTGTTGTGGATATGCTTATGTAAAACTTATTCATGAAAAGGTTAACTTTTTGTATCTATATATCAAGATGCAAGATGTGGATTTATAATTATTCTTTGTTTCTATAGTAGGAATTATTGTGTAGGTGGGATGTTGGTGTTGCTTACATGACTCTACGTAGATTTGGCCAGAAGTGCCTATTGTACTTAGGGTGAAGAATAGTGTTGGGGATTCCATCTGTGTAATCATATCCATTAACTCATTCTTTGATATGGACAAAAATGAACGTGTACCTCTAAGACAAGAACCAAAATGCATAATTTGATATGTAATGCTTAAATCATGCATTTAAGTTAGATGTCCATACAACTGTGAAATTACAACTCAGAAGTTGTCCATAAGGTTTTTCTTGGTGAAGATTACATATGTTGGTTGTGTTTGATGGAACATCATTAGGTTCAAAAAAAATCTCAAAATTGTGGATGGATTTCAAATCAATTTTATTTATATCTAATTAGGTACAAAGTATACTCATGGAGTTGAAATTGATTACAAGGGGGTTACTTGTACATGCAAACACCTATTGGTAAAAGAGTAGTAAAGTCCATAAAAATCTAATCCTTTTGTGTTATACTCATTGACAGGAGACTTGATGATGATGGTCCATTAAATTATATCTAGTGGTGGGCCAATCAATTATAGCTAGAGTATAGTTTTTAAGGTTATTCACATATTCCCTTAACTCTTCAACCTCTCTTTATGTATGTGGAAGGGATGCACCAAAATATGGCATTGGAGGGTAGTGAGGGCCACGAGGTGTAGTTGTGGTGTTATCAAAATTTTCATCATTGATATTTGTAGCCATAGTATCTGAAGTGGTGTGTGGAAGGAGGAAAAAAACATTAGTAAGTTCTAATGGTAGGGAAAATAATGCCTGTTTGTATATCTAGACCTATGCATAGTAGGGATCATTTTATTTTGTTTAGAATAATACCTGCATGACATGTGATTTATTAACAAAGAAAACATATTTTTTATTCTCTAATCTAATTCTTCACAACATAAATATGTCAATATTTTTAGCTCAATGAGGTAGCCTCCTAACAATCATGGATATATCTTGGGGAAAGCTAATATTATGGCCACTATATTTATATTTTCCACTTTGTGCATGCATTGCTTATAATATTGGGTTCACCTAAATAATAAAAATTCCCTCTGCTTGTGTCATGTTTGACAAAGCAATAGGTTGTATCCCTATGTCAATTTGTTAGCAATATAAAATTGGTTATTAGTTTTATCATCAATGCAATAGTGTTAAGTGTCATTGGCATTGTAATGTGTTTTTTGGATACTTGGATACAAATAATTACAATAGAAGCATGCATGTTTTGAGGGTAGAGCATCCACTCTTACATATAAGTTTTTATTTACTTCTATAATATCACCATTGGGCACACAAAAGTTAGCATTTGTTGTATGTACATAGTATCTAGAGAATTGATATGAGTTAATATGATTTCTTCGGGTTGCATAATTTAATTTAGTCTACTTATTTGTATTGAATATTTCCATGTATGTCTACAGTAATAATGGTAGATAATTTAGATACACATTTATTTTACATTTTGTGCTCATTTTTTTAGGGTGGAAATATTAAATGGTTCATAAATGGATGTAATAAAAGTAAATGTTGTTGTAGGATTTTGTCTCATGGTTTCTTCATCAGTTTAAATATTTTATGAATTTTTCTAGTATTGGTAATGCTTTGTATAGGCCTATGTTCATGATTAGTTAAATATTTGATTTACAAGTTTCTTATTAGGGTGTTATTGTTTTCTATAGGTCTTGAAGTATGTATCCCCTTCAAAGAGTTTACTTGGATATTAGCTTGTACATGTTTGGTTTATGGTTCATATTTCTATTCTTTCCATGTATTGATTATACAAATAATTTGATGCACAGTGGGTTTGTGTGATCAATAAAGAGGATCTAGTGCATTGGGAGGTTCTTTGTTCTCCATGCACAAAATGTGCCTAGGATTTGTGTCATCCCTCTTGCCTTCACCAAGCAACTGGTGTGCTTCTATAAATTAAAAGAGAATTCATGCATAGAGACATTTTTAAAGATGGTATCAAGTTTTAAGATGTTTTACCAACATTTAATGTGCTAGTATTCATGATTCTCATGCTTCACATAAGTACTATAATGTTCAATTTTATTTACAAAGGGTAAATTAAAGAATGTATAGATGTCAAAATAGGGTCAATTATAATGTTGGTATCAAGTTTTGCAATATTTTACAAACATATAATGTGGTAGGCTTCATGTTTCTCATGTTAGGCATATGCACTCCTTAGCTCCCTTCTATTTGCAAAGGACAAAAGTAAATAATGTCCATATGGAACAATAAGGGGACCACATTCTATATGGTTTTGATTGGATCCCATTTTTTTAATGAGGGGACCATATCATGTATATTCAATTTATAATAAAAATGAGACTTTATATAACTTCATCCACACACTAAAACATAAATGAAATATAATAAAAGAGGTCAAGTAGTAGTTATGCATGTATGGTATACAAAATAATAGAACCTGAGTTTGATATTCAAACCAAGATCAATAGTGTATAAATTTTCCAAGCACAATGCAGTCATATGGTGCTCAATTAATGGAATGAGGTGAGTTAGTAAAATAAAAAGCTTGGGTAGAAACTCAAACCTGAGTACACATCTTGAAAATGAAATATCTTCAGCTAGAATTGGGTAGATGGAGAAACTTATAATGATTTGAAGTAGGGAAAAAATATGAGCAATGCAATAGAAGTGTGTGAAGAAAACACAGTCAACTAATAAGATTGAAAGGACCCAAATACCCAAAACTAAATTAGAGGGTAAATTTAAGAAAGAAAAGATTTTTTTAGAGTTAAATATAGAATGATATGGAAACTAATAAGTGGGCCACTATAGTAGTTCAAGAGGAATTTAAAGACAAGTTCATCAACTATGTGATGGGTTACCATTTGCAAGATTGCAGTGGGATCTTGAGCCAGTTTTCAAAGAGAGTTGGTTGATTGGCATCTAATTTATCATATATGAGGTCTTATTCCACAAAGAAAGGCTTGTTTAAAGCATTTTATGTATTATTGGGTTTGTGTGATCATTAAATAGGCTCAAGTGCATTGGGGGCCTATTTGTGTTCCATCCATCAAATGTGCCTGGGACTTGTGGCATCCCTCTTGCCTCTACCAAGAAACTAATGTTTTTGTGTTGTGTGGAGAATCGATATGAAGATACATTTTTAATGTTGATATCAAGTTTTGAGATGTGTTACCAATATTTAATTAGGTACTACTCATGATTCTCACTTTAGACATATGCACTCAAATGATCCCTTCTATTTACAAAGGGAAAAATTAAAGAATGGATAAATGTCATAATGGGGACAATTGTAAGGTTGGTATCAATCAAATAAATAGAAATGTGTGAATAAAACATAGTCAATGGATAAGATTAAAAGGCCCCAAATACCCAAAAATGATTTAGAGGCTAAATTTAAGTAAATATATTGGTTTGTTTAAGAATTAAATACATAATGATGTGGAAACTAATCAGTGCACCATTGGATCCATTTAAGAAGAACTAAAAGACATAATGATCAATTGTGTCATATATTACCAATTTCAAGTTTGTAGTGGGAATTTGGGCCATTTTTTAGAGAGAGTGAAATGATCATGATTTTCTTTCTAATATTTGAAGTTTTACTCCACTAAGGAAGGGCTTGTACAAAGCATTTGATGCATTAGTAGGTTTGTGTGATCATTAAATAGGCTCGAGTACATTAGGGAATTGATGGGATTATGGAATTATGAATAATTTTAATGACACATCTACCCTTATATGGTTATAGGTGCATTTAGATATTACATAAATGTTTAGGTTCCATATTAATGTTGTGTTGGTTTAAAATATCCATTAAAAAACTATATCTAATTATACGTAAATTGTAATGGTAATAAAATCATAGATTGACAAGTTACTTAATAGCTATATGTATTCTTCTTCAATATAATTGATCTTCATCATTGAATGGCATGTTTGTGTCTTGTGTTGTTTCTTTAGCTTGTTTATTGTGTAGTGATAATTTGAGTAATAAATGGTGTGTTAATATCTTATTTGTAGTAATTGATCTTGTGTTCTTCAATTTTTGATTGTCTAAGTGATCAATTGGGTGTTTGGTTACCATTTTAAAGGCCATTATGGGAATTTGGGAAAATTCTCAAAAAGAGTGAATATATCACCATCATGTGTATTCATATCTCTCACCTAGTGACTTCTATACCATACCATTCACATTGTTTCATGAATGATGCCCATTATGCACCCATGTAGCATGTAATTTATAAACGCTTCAATACCCACTTCAACCATAATAAAAGTAACAAGATAAAATTCATAGCCTTAGTTTATCACACATGCATTAGAGTCATTTCATAACATGTATGATATGGGGTATATGGTGTATGTTATCACGTGAAATATGTAGTCATTACCCATCATCATCACCACCTATCTCACTTTGAAAACTTTCACTAATTTTAAGTTATGTATGGTTTTGTCATAATTTCTATAGGTGTAAATATATTATAAACATAGATGAATATAAGTAACAATATAGTGGTGAAGGTCAAGTGTAACCTTCTTATCCCAGCTCCTCCCATACATGGTAGGGTAGATAAAGGCTGACACTAATTATGGCCTTCCATGCAACATATGATAGCCTAGGGCATGCACCAAGTAGACGTAGCTTGAGATTCAATAAGGCATGGACCCATTGGATGCTCGACCCTTGGGGAGAATAGATTGAACCTATGGAATAAAGTATATGATGTGTAAATATGGTAGATCTCAGAGAAAATATGAAGAGGACACTTGGTATCCACATAAGAAACATAGAGACCAAAATAGGATATAAGGGTGATTTGATGGGGTGACGGTATCATTATCAGTCATATATGTATAAGAGAAGGATGTGGGCCTTATTTAAGTCTTCACTATGAATCCACATAGATGAACAAAAGTTATAATATAGAATTTAGAACCTCATTGTCTTATCTCTATATAATTAGCATTGTAGTGTTGACTTGAGTCACACATTGAACATGAAACCTTGTCACAATCAAATCAGTGCCATGTTGTCCTAGTCAACCCTTCATAATAATAAACATAAAATAAAATAACCTGCCAGCTTGGGAGATTTTTACCCCTTTCTAATGGATACAAGTCATCCAAACTCAATTTTTACCTTGCGAGTGAATAAGTGGTAGTCAGTCAACCTTAGCATTATGAAAGATTAATCTCAGAAGACTAATGACTATGCTTTGCATGTTGGTTTTAAAGAGATATCCACATAACAACATCATCAATATGGGATAAAATACCAAAGAAGGACCTAGAGCTCAGGATTTCTAAAGGATCTCGACTGCATAACTATGATTTACTGTGGGAAATAAAACACATGATGCATTCACTAGGAGTTGAGATGATGACCTCAATTAACATGAAGACAAGGTTGAATTGTAGAAAGGTGAGTTTGGCATAGTTTGAAGAGAGCAATTTAGAGCATGTGAGGAGTTGAAAAGAGATTTTATACAAATAAAGAATCGATCTTGATGAAGTTCAAATTTCATCAAGATTGAGTGCTAGCTTGAAGGAAATGGAATCACTTAGAGATGCCTTGGATCTCAAATAGATTTACTTTGCAAATTTATAGGACTTTAGTCCCACATCGACTAGGCTTGAGGTTAGTTATGTGTTGATATTAAAAAGCCTTCACAATGCAATGTGAATATACATAGTAGGGCCCCCTTCTATAAAAAACAAGGCTTAAAATTCAATCATTAACCGACTATCAAAGATAAAGTAGTGATAAGGAGGAAAAACATGAGCATCTCAGATAAATAAGGAGACAGCAAAACATCCTTTTCCTAATGTGTGCTCATATATAATAGATATATTTAAATATTACATGATATTATGTATAATAAATACTAAAGCATATTATATTATACTATAATAGATATTAGACTATAGATAACATTAAATGTGATATATATAATATATTGCAATATATATTTAATTACAATATTCAAAAAGAGGAAAAGCACCACATACAACCTTAGTGCCACAATATAAGCATTTATTCGCCTTCTTGCATAACACATGTTGACTTCTCTAGCTTCACAAGAGATTAATTGACAATGATGAATACTCCACCACCAGTCACTTTAATGCCCATGCCACAACCCAAAAACCTACATTTCAGAATAAAAATTATGATTTTCACATAGAAGATTTTATTTTTCCTTTTCGATTGTTGTAGCTAACTTGTCATGAAGTCATTGTTTGAAGGAAAGACATAAAGGTGTTACAATATAGACTCTGTAACCTCATTGTATTGTCTCCATATAAGTGGAATCAGTGTGTTGATTTGAGTTGTGAAATAACCATGGAAAGTTCCCATAATCAAATCAACATCATGTTTTCCTTGTCAACCTTTCATAATAGACTTTATGCAATGATGTTGATTTGGGTCAATTTTTAAAGAAAGTAAATAGATTACCATCTATCTTTTCATTTATGAGGTTTTATTCCACCCAAGTAGGGTTCGTGTGATCACTAAAGAGACTCAAGTGCATTTGGGGACTGTTTGTGTGCCATCCACCAAATCTGCCTAAGACTTGTGTCTTTCATCCTAAATCCACAAAAAAACTTTTATGCTTTCGTAAATTTGAGTAAAATCCAAAGAAAGTGACATTTTTAATGTTGCTATCATTTTTTTAGATATGTTACCAATATTTATTGTGGATATATTAAAGATTCACATATTCGGCATATGCACTCTCAGGGTCTTTTATATTTATGAAGGGAAAAATTAAAGAATGTCTATATGTCATAATGGGGATAGTTGTAATATTGTTAGTAAGTTTTCACATGTGTGATGAACATTAAATATGGCGAGCTTCATGTTTTTTATGTTATACATATTCACTCCCATGCTACCTTCTATTTTCAAATGAAAAAAGTAAAGAATGTCTATATGGCACAATGTTTGTTTTATGCAATGCTTGCAATGATCGAAGCATCAAAAACTCATTTATGCATTTCAATATTGGGATGTGCCCAATGAGTTTATACAAGATGGACTCCAAACTTACCCTAATAATTGCATTTGTTTGACCCTTGTGTATGTCTATAGAATTCAACCACTATTGAAGAACCACTTGCATAATCAACCAACTTATCATTGGAGGAGTTTACAATTAGATATGACAAAATGTATTTAGATTAATCTTGCTTTATCAATATACCTTCGAAGACATCTGATTTTGTTAATGTTTTCTCATCCACTTATATGTCACCCTGTGTACACTCTGAGCATTACCTTCTAACATGTGAAACGCTACTGATGATGCCCATGTAACCCATAACTTGATTAATTATATAATATTAATGTATATTTTATAAGATATATATTTTAATATTATATTAAACTATATTTTAATATTAAAATATATATTATATTAAACTATATATTATTAAAATATAATATAATATGAATTAAAATGTGATATAATATAATTATATATTATTGATAATATATTAAAATATATAATGTAATAAAATATAATATTTTAAAATATATATATAAATTAATATTATAATATATATTCAAATATATTAAAAAAAATTAAAAAAAGACGCGGCTACTCCTGCATGAGACATCTTAGTGAGATAGTCAAACAAATGGCAGTTACGGTCACCTATAGCTACAACATATGACAAAAATATCATTTCCATTATGGTTTGATGGGTGCCCATACCACGTTCCAAAGATCTTATTTTGGTACGAATTTCATTTCTTGCAATTGTAGTTCTGCAATAGTTGAAGTTGCATTTCCTCCAATCTTGTCTGAGTCATTTTATGCATATCCTGCAATCATTGAAGATTATTTGTTTTATTTTTTCAAGATTTTTTTCTTTATCATTTTATTATCTCGAAACTGCAGCTTACGGTCGCCCGTTTCTTATGAGATTTAAAATATGACGATAGAGGACAAATCTGTGGATTCTTTGGAACTGGCAAGAGCATCCTCAATGATGTCTTTAATATAAGTCGTATAAAACCTAGGATCTTCTAAAATGGTGATGAAAAGCTATTCCATCTCGACCTTCATGCCCATCAGAGGCTACATCTATATCTGCTCTCTCAAGGGTGGTGAGGAGCGCATTGGACAAGAAAGGCTGACCGGCAGGCAGCTGAGAGCGATGTTCAAGGACACTTCCAGTGCCCACCACTGTACAGGCGAGACACCGCCATGGGAGTGTAAGCTGTAACAACATAAGAAATTGTTGAAGCTAACCCATCATGAAGCGACAGCCTCAACTATTTTTCTTAAAGATGCGAGTTCATGATGGGTTAGCTGGAACAGTAAAACGCAAAACAAATCTTCTTCCGTTAAATCACAGTCAAACCGGGTATTACCTCCTCGATGAGGCAGCAACACAGGACTTAAAAAAACATTATGTTTTGCGATTGTATGTGAGACGAATCTTTGTATACTTCCCCACATAGAACTTTAAACCCAAAAAATAATATTTGAGTTCTGAAACGGAGGAAGAAGTCAAAAATAAAAATTTATAATTATTGTGTCATTATAATTTAAATGAAATAATATTTTTAGAAATAAGTATGTGAAGTTTTTTTATCAATTTTCTTTTAACTGCTTATTCTTTAAAATTGCTTCTTTTTTAATGGGAAAAGTAAAAGTATGTTTTAAATAATTTGGATAAGATGGGCTGTCCATGTTATCAATATAAAGTTGGTTGGATAGAGATATAGGCAAAAGAATACAAAATAAAGTAGATGTGAGATTTGCAAAAATAAAGCATGTGTAGAACTAAGAGAAACAACTAAAATCATGAGTTTTTCAAGTCTACAAGATTGAAGTGATACATAATCAAATAATATTTACAAAAGACTTCTTTGTGGTCATTTTCAATATTAATGAGGATCATGACATGATTGTTAAGGGTAATTTATGTGATTGGGAATAGAACTTATTGTTGTTCAAGACATGGTTACCTAAGTTCAACCCTTTCACTGAGACTTTCAACAATAGGCCTATCTAGATAAGAATACTGCATTTACCCCTTTAGTTTTGTACTTCTTTCTTTTTTAAATTTATGAGAAATTCTTTGGGAGAATTTTTGTAGCAGATAACAATCCCTATAGAATGCTCCATTCCACATTTGCTAGGATTCTTGTAAAATTGGATTTATCAGTATATCTACCTAAGTTCATTGAATTGAAAATTAAGGACAAGATTTGGAGGCAATCTCTCAATTATAAGGGTTTGTCTTTTTGTTGTAGGAGATGATTTGCTATAATTCTTTTGGCTTTTGATTTTTATTTTTAAAAGAAGAAGGGGGGCAAGGGAGTTCTCTTAGTGGAAGGGTTCCCATCCAAAACATGTCAATGTGGGTAATGTGGCTAATGATACTACTAGTGACACTTGCCAAACTTTTGGGGATTTCTTTCAAAAGTGGGAGTAGCCATGCAAGGAGAATTTCCTTTTGTCGACAAAATCTTTAATAAAAACTAGGAAAAAATTTAAAGTATGAGTTAATGTTGATCTTGCATCTAAATTTTCACTCCATCACTTGATATAACTGTTCCCATTTATCCCAATGAAGGGGATGGGGAAAATGTGACTTTGGTTGGTAACAAAAGGAATTGAAAAGGTAAAAAGGATTTAGAACCACTGAATGTGACCTTTAGATCTCAAAATCAAAATGATTTCAAAGGGTTGTATTTGTATCTTGGTCTAGTGTATTTATCAATTGTTATTTTTATGTTGTTGTTATTATGATAGGTTATTTTGTTTGAAGCTTTATTGTATTATTTAGTAATGATGATCTTGCTTGTGTGTTTTATGTAAAGGGTAGAGTCCCTCTTTAAACCCCATTTTTACCAATAAGAAAAAATATATTTACTTTTATATATTCCAAAAAGGTTAGCTTTTATTTCCATTTCGAGGTCAATTGTGATTATTTTAGTACATGTTAAGTACCATTATAGGTTCACTATAAAGTTGCAAACTTTTGACAATCATTCTTACATCTCTAGGCATGTAGAATGAGGGACATGTAGTTATAGAAGAGTGTTATGTTTTTTTAATGTCACCAATAACCTATCTTTTAGAATCATTGATTATTTGAGTTTATTAGAGTTCTCTCAATATTTCAATGCTTCTCTTAATATAAAATTAAAATGATTATTAAAAAGGTTGAGTAGTATATAATCTATAAGTTTTACAATGAACCTTAATGACTAGTAATTATATAAATTCATTAAGTAAGAATTCTTCTAGGTATAATTGTGTGAGACTTTTTAGATTGGAAGTTTATATCACATCTACTGATCCACAATCAACAAGATAATATAATCAATGATCCAATTATATAAATATTTTGAGGTAATTCCATTCTTATGTAGAATTTTTAAAACTAACTTAAAGCACAAGTTCTCTCAAATACATTTACCAACTTTTAATTCTATAACTATAAAAATATATATACTTATAATATTTTTTAGTTGATGGTATTAGGAACCCAAAAAATCTCATCAATTATCTCCTTTGTGATGTTATTTATTCTTAAAACTTCAAATATGAGATAAATCTTAGAACTAAAGGAATGAGTTGAAGGCGTTAGGAATCCAACACCTCTTATCAATTATCTCCTTGGTAATGCAATATGGTCTAAAGATAGTATGCTAATTAAAGTATGAGGTGAATACTATTACTAAATATAAAAAATATATAATTGATACCTCTAATTAATATTAAGTATAATTGTCATGAACCAGGAAAGAATTTCAGAATAGGAAAAAGGTGTTAGCTTATATTATGTTGAATATCTTAAAAACATATAATAATATTATAAACCAATGTTTATTGCTTATATATTAAGGATAATAAAATTGAGAATTATTGTAATGTTTACATGCAAACTATATATAACAAAATATACATATAAATTTATAGAGGCAAGACAAAACATATAAGATACTCAAAGAGAATGGCAATGAATATGAATCAATGACATGTCAAACAATATATTTGCCATAACCCAAATTTATGATATCTCGGAATTTTATTAGTATAGTAGAGTTTAATTAGCTTAGTAGAGTTGAAGAAAAAATCTAAATTCAGTAATAGGAATGTGAAATAATCCAAATCTACGATACCTCAGAGAATTTTATTAGCATAATAGAGTTTAAAGAAAAGTCTGAATTCAACAATAAAAATGTGAAATAATCCAAATCTGCAATAACTCAGAAAATTTTATTAGGAGAGTCTAAGGACAAATCTGTTTTCAGCAATAAAAATATGAAATAACCAAAATCGAATGTGAAAAAACCGAAATCTATGATACCTCCAGAAATTTTATTAGCATAATAAAATTTAAAGAAATGTCAAAATTCAACAATAAGAACGGGAGATAAAATTACAATAATAAAATAACCAACCACTAAATGAATTAGGGAAAAATCATATCAGATTAGAGTCTCGAATAAGCACATACGAACTGTTCTATGCAATTGAATTTATGCACTTTCCAAGAAAATTTAATGAAAGGTCAATTAATTTAGCTTCCTCTAAACGATGTCCTTCACTTCCTAGATCAAACACAACAACAATGTTAACTGAAGGAATATGATAATGTAATGAGTAAATAACTGAAGCTTCAATTGACATATTTATTTATAAAGCTTAGAAATAAGATTACTCAACTGAAACGTAAAATTCAAGATGCCCATTTTATCCACATATAAAAAATCTATATGTTAAATGAATATAATTAACAACATTGTTTTCACACATAAAAAATGCCAGAAGCTTTCCTTAAAGCTAAATCGGCATTGGGGTCTGTTAATATTGAATATTCCCTAGAAAGTCCAAAATGACAAATTATATTGTAAATAACAATACGCTTTAAACGACAGAAATCTGCTAATAAAGCATTGCTAAAGTAGCTACCTCACTCATAGATGATTTCCTGCAATTGTTTAGTGTTCACTACCATGCCATGTCAAATTCAACCAGAACCAACTTTCTCTTCCTAACAATTAGAGCACGGAGAAACTTGAGAAGATGAGTACCATTTCCATTTTCACTCCAATGATATATACCTATTTATCATTGTTTCGACCCACCGTTATTTTAAAATTTACCTGGGATAGTCAAATACAAAACGTGCTCCACAAAGAATAGCAGTTAAATATTTGTTGTAATAGACAAAAATCTTAGGGAACTTGTAGAAATATTCAAGTGTCATCGCCATCGAAATCGAAATCGCATGACTCAGAGAATATCAATGTTTAATTTTAGTATTGCCAGCAAACCGATATGTTTACCCTGTCCGCATCCATTCTAACAAAAGGTTGTTGATATCAAGAGCGGTAGCAGGATCCAGGCAAAGATACATCCCTCAACTTTAGATCTTTCATAATATGAATGTTGCCACTAGTAGGATCAAATTTCCATATAAAGCTGTCATTCGAATTTCCATCATTAAGATGAACATTACATCCACAAAATTGTGATAATTGGTTCAAGTTCCTTTTGAGATGTTTTTTTTTAATGCAACGTCCATAGAAGACTTTCAGACGCACTTGTTGGTTCGAGATTGGAGAGAGAATCTGCTCCTTTTATATGAAAAAAACAAATAAACAACTACATGATTCTACTTGTAGAGCATGAATAAATATTGATTTCTAGCCCAATTTTAAGTCCCAAATCTCAAGTTCAATGGAGATAAACTACATTTTTGAGATATGAGATACATATATAATTAAAAGCTCGCCGGGAGAATGTCTAACTCTCTGTGCATGTAAATTTTATACCTCTTTGAAGGTAAATGTTTTGTAAGAGTTTAATAATGTATGCTGATAAAAAGTAATAAGCATACGACAATCTTGATTAATAAACTAGGGGAAAAAGCTAATTTTTCAAAATCAGAAGTTGGCAGAATAAATCATTCAAATTAAAGACGACGGCTGCGTGGACGTCGAATTCAGAATGCTATTGACAAGATGATTTATGATATTTAATCACATGATTAATATATTAAACTTGACTTTACTCAGCTCCACTGTAAATTTGATTTCCATGAAATTAACTCGTGAATAGCATCATAATTTTAGCGTCAACAAAAGCCATCATTTCATGAAAGACTTCATGAAATTTGACGTTCACAAAGCTGTCATTCCGTGAGCGATATCGTAAATTTCATGTTTCATCTGTCTGTCGGTAACTATAGACTTGAATTTGACGACCAAGCTGACGTCATCCCGTTAGTGCGCTGTTTTACATCCCTCTTTGTAATTTCACTTTCTATCGCTGTCCAAAAAACTGAGTATGAAAAATGAAATATGTTAAATCGATAACTCAATCAGAAAAGGGGGTTGAATGGCTTCCAGAATAGTGATCAACTGTAAACCGCAAAAGCAAGAGTAAAAAATGTAGCATTGAACGATGACGATTCTAGATTTCCTAATTTCTAAATCAAAATTTCTCTCGACTCTTTTTATTGATATATCGAATTAAATTATTTTATGATGGGAAAAGTCAATCCATTCATGTCGGTGGAGAAATTGGGTTTTAATTCTACATTTCTTTATTGTTGTTATGTTCTCATAATCCGAACTCTTGTTTTTGTGGTTTTTGCGGTTTTGCAGTTAATAGCCCCATTTTAAGTAGTAGACTTTGACGGGCTTTATCTATTTGTTCGAAATACCAGTGGTTTTTTAATGTCGAATCCTCTCAGCGTTTTGTGGGATATTTTAATGGTTGCAATCCATATCTATTCTGTCCACTTGGAAGTGAAATTAATGACAAAGTGGGACGAAGAAGTGCATAAACGGGATGACGGCCATGTGGTCGTCAAATTTATCCGCCAGTAGTTCCAACGGTTAAGATGATGGATTGGTAAATGTGAAATTTATGATATATTATTTATCGGATGATGGTTTTGTGGATGTCAAATTTATACAAATATTCACGGGATGACAACTTTGTGGATATCAAATTTATTATATGGTCCCTGTGATGACGACTTCTAAGTGTCAACGTTATTGATTGTTTTAAAAATTGATGGTTCCAAGGATGTCAAATTTATTATTCTATTCTTAATATGACAGCGTCGAAAACGTCAATTTTACTCTCGAATTATCCTCAATGTGATGACGGCTTCCTAAATGGGATAAAAGTTGAAAAGATGTGACTACTACCCTTTGGTGAAACCTAACTAAAGGCAAGGCTCTACAACCCCATAGGGAGGATAAAGGAAGGAGAGATAAAATTAAAATAAAATATGTTACTAAATTTTAGTTTAGACCAATATAAAACAAATACCCAAGTGCCTTAGAATAATTTAATTTAGAGTCTCAAATCAATCCAGATATCTCTCATCCTCATAAAAAAATAATGGAGCACAAGATAATGGACATTAGGATTATTAAGAAGGTTTGGATCATGTGCCCTAACAGTAGTAGTATGGATATAGAGGTAAAATATTCTAAGTGAGACCTCGTATAGTTACAGAGGTTAAACCCACTAAGATGCAAGACAATATCAAAAAACCTCTGAGGAGTGTGGCTAGGTTTCCCAATGTCCCAGTTGTCATCCTAGGCAAGAAGGGTAAAAAAGGTCGAACTGCGGGTGACTCCGTTTTAGTTGAAGATGACAGGGCAAAGCCTAGAGATGATTATCAACAAGAGGATTTGGGTGAAACTCGTATTTCTTCTTAGCCAAAGCCCCTTGAAAATGGAAAAAGCAAGACCAGAGATGACTCTAAGGACAAAAAAAAACCTTCTTTTGTTAAACACCAACAAGAAATTAATTAGAATTTTATCAATCATGTTAGTTATTTGAAAGGTAAGGAAAATGCCAACCAAATTATTGAAGAATTAGACCTTTAAAAATCTGTCATATGTTGGTTCATAAGGGAACTCACAGAGATTTAAAATAAGATTAAGTTTTTACAGTAGGTGACTGATAGATTGAATCAAATGAATGTTGCTAAGGAGAATAATCCATAGATATAGAGTCTCCAATTTAAGGTGGATATGTTGGAGAATGAGAATGAGAAGATCAAAAATAATATCATTATCCTAGTAAATTGTAGCAAGAATACCATGAATGAGGAAACTCATAATGTTTAGAACCTTAGAGCTCACTTGGGAGAGTTATTTGACACAAAGACTGTTGGCAAAGGAAAAGACAAATAGGTCCAATGAAGTGGGTGCTAGAAAGACATATACAAATAAAATTTTATGTTTCAAATTGATTCCAATCTCAAAAGGATTAAAAGTTGTTTGGAGGACATCTCGGGTAATCTAGACATGGATTAGGATCCAATTTCTTCTTTTGTCTTCAACTATATTTGGGTTATGGTTTGGTTGTTTTAGGCCATGTTTTGTCTAGGTCTTTCTTTTAGTTTTTGGTAGACCTCTAGTTCTCTTTTATTTTTTATTCTCTTAGGGTTAAGGCACCATAGTTACAAAAATTCCCCCATTTAACCTTAATCATAAAAAATTTGGGACACAAATTTTCCTAATAGCCATTTTTAGGTGTTTATATATGATTAACATGAATTAAGTATTATTCCTCATTTTTATATATTTTTATTATTTTATATGTTTAAAAGAAACATTATTTTCATTTTTAAATTTTAGATATGTATCAGTGCATAATGATGATGAACTGCCACATGTTTCCATTGGTAAGGTAGATGCCATGTGTCATTCACTTACTATTCCACATGTTCAATCTATAACTATTAGTTTCCATGTGTCATGCTACATGTCATCACCGATTACTCCATACAATGAGATAACTTGAAGATGCAATGACAAGTTTAAATCAAGTGATAAAATTAAAAGATTCTACGCATCCTTAAATGACACATTCAATTGAAAATAAGAAAAGTAAATATTGTGATTAGGTGATATCATGGCATTTGTAAAAGCAAAATGACACATTTAAACTTAAATGGATACTAAGCACTTTTGGTGCTTGGTATGCAATTACACATTTATGAGTGAGTAATATTTTTCTTTAAATTGTATAAACTTCTATCATGAATAAATACTTTATACATAGTTATCATATATATTTGTTGGCTTTACATGTTTCAATGGTTGTAATCCATATCTACTCATCCACTTGAACAGTGATAAAAATTGAAATAACAAGGTGGGACAAAAAAATAATCCACTAATGGGATGATAATTATGTGGTCATCAAATACAAGTCAATGGTTACCGATGGCCAAGATGACGGTTGGGTGAATGTGAAATTTATAATATAATTAGCTTTATGGATGTCAAATTTATAATTTTTTTATGGGATAATTATTTTGTGGATGTCAAATTTGTGATACATTTCACTAGATGATAGTTTCTTAATGTCAAAATTATGATAAGTTTATAATATTCACGATGTGATGGCTACGCAAACGTCAAAATTATTAAATTCTTTATAGGATGATGGATTTATAAATGTCAACTTTACTATATTATCATACTTTTGGTGAATGTCAGAATATTGATGTCCACAAATTTGTCATTCTGTAAATAAAACCTAGTCAACATCGACATAGCCATCATATTCAATTTGAATGATTTATTTTACTTCGTGCACACTTTAGATCCATTGTAACAACAACCTCACTAAATATGTTATTGAAGTTATAAAAATAAGCTCTTATTTTATGGAGAGTTATTTATTTTTGATGCTTTATAACAATCATTTTCGAAATCATAGCACTTTGTCCCAATATTCTATATATATAAAACATAAAAGAAAAAAATATAGTTTATTCTCCTAACACTTAATTATATGTTCAAACTTGTGATTTTTTAAAAAAAAAGCTTTTTTACACGTTACCATATATTACTAATAATGCACTTGGATATTTTGTATTATATATTAGCATATATTATTAAATACTTACACAACATCACCCTCTAAGAGGCATAAAACTATTTTGTAGTTTGTAGTTTTTATCAACATATATTATTAAATACTTACACAATATCACCCTCTAAGAGGCATAAAATTATGAACCCTCATATGCACAAAGAGCCTTAGGCATTCTTAAAATAAGCTTTTAATTATGTATGATTTTCTTATATATGGAAAAGTAGTTTATTTGTATTTAACTTGGGATTAGGGATTTCAAATTGGGTTCAATCTGTAGAAATGAATGTTTATTCATATTGTGCAAGCATAAATATATAGTTGTGTTTTTCTTAAGGAACTTGAGAATCTATTTTGGGAGTTACATCTTTACAAAGGTTATAATATAGACTGATAGAGTTATACTTGGTCCAAATATTATTTTGGCGATAAGCTTTTAAAAAATGTGTAATTATTTTATTCATATTCACATAATATTAATATTGTTTGAAAATAATAATTTGTTGTAACTCAGGTTTGATATAGACCATGCAAAAATTACATAAGATGAAAATAAGGAATTTATTTCATTGATTTAAAGATTTCGTTTAGCTCAAAGATTATTGAAACTCATTTAATTTCTTTTCTTATTTATCTATATGCTTGGATCAATTGATTTACTAAATACACTAATTTTTGAATGTGTATTTATAAACCTTTTGAATCAAAACTAGGATTATATTAGACACATTCTAACATAAAATGGGATAAAAGTTGAAAAGACATGACTACTACCCCTTTGGGAAACCTAATGGGGGGGGAGGCCATACAACCCCACAAACATATATTGGACTAGGGAATACACTAGAATGAGAGGAGAAAAAAGAGGGAGGACAAACTAAGGATAGATAAAATGACATAAAATGTGCTATAAAATTTTAGTCTATACCAATAAATAACAAATACCCAAGTACCATAGAATATTGTAATTTAAGGACTCAAAATTTCCTATGAGCCATTTTTAGGTGTTTATATATGATCAACATGAATTAAATATTATTATTCTTTGTTAGATATTTCCATTATTTTATATGTTCCAAAACAATATGTCTTCATTTTTTAAATTTAGATATGTATCATTGAGTGGTTATTATATCGTTGATGACAAAAAGTATTAACCATTTATTGAAGTTATTTTGTTGTTGTTTTTCCTTTCACATATAAGCTTTAGTTGCCTCAATAATTGTTTTATTATCCTTTGTATACTTTTTCATTAGTAATTAGTCTTCTCAGAATGACCTCCATATATAATAATCTATTTAATGATGTATTTACTCATAATTTGAGTAATAATCGTAACTAAAAGCTAACCATAACTAATCACCTCCATACGTGGGCATGACATTATGGGACACACTTAATCCATCACATTTGCAAATTTATTTTATTATAAAATTTCATTCAATTCACCCTCCTATATGAATTAATTGAAGGCTTTCAATATTTTGTCTTTGTCTTTTTATATGATTTTACTTGTGTTATTTGAAATAATGATAAGGTGAAAGAATCCAATTGACTCATAAAAATAATACCCAATATTATATCTAAGAAATGTTGAATACTAAGTGTTTTGAGCAACATGCCTCATTTTCAAAGATTTTAAATAGGGACCCATGTGTTATAAACATATTATATACTTAGTCTTTATCGATACATTAATTTTTTTAATAACCTAGAAAATCATCTAAGTCTAAGATAATTATAACTAATTTCTTTACTATTACATAAATTTGGTCTTGGAAATGTGATCAATGCCAATAGAAAGGTTATACTTTGATTATATTAGTCTGTTGGACTAATGTAACTAACCATTTGACTATAAGGTTTATCAGATTTTACGCTTCAAAATTGTTGAACATGTCTCTCGCTCATTAAAACATTGAGGAGTATCCAAATGCATTTTAATTATAGAAATAATTTTTGTATGTTACATGAGAAATATTCATGTATCTATATCTAAGTTCATAATCAGGATATGGTGGAAAGTATAATTCATGAAAACAAGTGAAAGATCAACTGAGTGAGATTTTTCCTGACATCTTCATCTTGCTTCATTATATCCCTCAGCCTATAGTCTTAAGTCAAAAATAATTGACCACCCAACTGAGAGAGATCATTCCATGTGTCTCAATCTTATTTTATCATAGGTTTTCGGGTTGAAAACTAATTTAAAAAGAGAGGTGACTCACCAAAAAATATTTCTCCATGTCTCACCATATAATAGACAAGAAATGAGGCTAATAGATAAGAAATGATAGATCTCAAATACATAGATCAAATGATAAAATGATGAGCTACAACATTTTTCCCTTCATAGATTTAGATTCCATGTGCCATTCACTGATTACTCCAAATCTCCATTCTATAACAAACATTTTCCATGTTAAGAAATCAAGGTCAAGGGAATTCAATCACTATTTATAAATTTATGCAAAAGTCAAGGACATTCAAGCAAACAAGGATGAGGATAATTTGACTCTTGATGAGAGGGAATACAAAGATGATTTGTTGTCAACCAAATCTATGAGTATTCACAAATTATGACCATCGTGAGGTATTTCCTTATACTGACTTACTCTATAATTTAGTTATAACATGCACATTTAAAAATGACATTTTTCATAAAAATAATAGTACACAGCTAGTGTAATATGTGGCCGGTCTATCCTTTGAGAAATTATATAAATTGTTGAAACTATAAAACCCTTACAACTAGAAAAGAATGAATGGTTAAAATCAAGAAATGTAAGTGGTACCCTGATAAGATAGGCTCATAATCCCAATAGGTTTTCGATGAGGAAGATAATCCCAATTTCCAAATTTAGAGCCGACATCCATATTTTAATGGTCAAGCTCAATAGAATCAATGGAAACCTATCCAAATCTTATGTGGATGAGTTCAGGGTTGCATTTATGTCTATAATTTTCTAAGGCAACAACATTATCTCATTGTAGGAAATCATAAGTTTTAAATTTAAAATGTAGAAGATTACACACAATCGATCAAAAAATAATATTTACATGCGTTCAAACTTGGTAAATGTTATCTATGAGATTATCAACCCTATTGAGTCATCTCCTTGGGAGGTGAAAAATTAAAAAAGGATATGTGATGATTTTGATCATATTCACATTTAAAAATATAGGGACCATATAAAAATAATATAAGACACTTTTTATCCCATGATCTAGAAAATAATTAAAAAACATCTAATGCCAATACTATTTGTAGAGATCAAGAGATCACTCAAGTCATTGGGTGACTATTAGTTATATCAAATCCACAAAATTATCATAGTTGAGGGTACTCTGATGGTTCCTTTTTATCTAACCACACATGTGCATGAAAATTAGTTAATCAAGAGATATCTTATCAAATATATAATAATGTGGATGATAACTTGAGGAGGGCTAGATTTACCAAGTATCATAAGATACACCTGAACATTGGGAGGCAATAGTTTTACAATAGTAAATAGTCAACCAAGTCCTTCAAAGATAAGTTATTTCAAGTTTAAACTAACTTAGTTAAGATTTTGGGACCCTAGGAAGGTAATGGTGTAAAAATTATATAAGTTCCAAAGATAATTCAAATAAAGCTATCAAAATTGTGAATACAATCATGATTTGATATTTTTTAATCCCATGGATGAATATAAAGTCTACGAACAGATGAAGAGGGTTAAGACATCTATAATGATTAACCTGATGATCCAATATGAACCATCCATTACAAGTGATGATGAAATTAGATTAGAGAAACAAGACAAGGGTAAGGCCCCTGAAGAAAATGATCAATCATACATATAGGAACACATAAAAGTAAATACTAATGAGTAACTCAAATAAAAGGTCTTGAATAATATCCCAAAGACAAAGAATGTAGGGAAATGACATCTAGAAATAAAGACACTCTTAGAATCAAAACTCACCTTTGTATTCACTCTATAAGCTATGAAAACACCACCACCTCAAGATCCATTGGTTAGTCCATCATAAATCTATTATATTTATAAAAATTATATGTCCACTTTTCTCTATCTTGATTGTATTTTCTATCATATTTCCATGGTCCAAAAACACATGGCATGCATCCATTGTAATAACATCACACCATATGTCATCCCTAGATTTTTTTTCTTATAGAAAGTCTTATTAAACACTGTTTATCTACTGTAACTTCATTTTTTTAATTAAACAATGAAATATAGTAAGGATAAGGAATCTTTTTTTTCACTATAAACTTAATTTCAGGACCATTTATTTAGAAACCATATTTTCAAAACCACCTCCATCAATAATTGCTTTACCTATCCTACCTCTTTTGGTACACCTTGTTATAAAAATATTTGTACATAACCATGAATCACCACTTTATTTATGATGCACCTATTTTTTTATTTGATATATCATTTTTCTCTTCATTATGATATTTTCTACCATGTCCAATGCAAATCTTCTATTTTTTTTATTTTGTCTAAATGTCAACCAAAATCACTTTCGTTTGAATCCCTTCCATCCTTTTTTGGTCATGATACTATATACACTCAAAGATTTTGTGCCCTTATTATTCACATATCTAACAAATATAAGGAATACATGGACCATTTCATCCTCTAATAGCCTTGGCCTCTATAAAATTTTCTTCCTCTTTATTTATTTTAAACATTTTTCTATTATCTTCTTTATTTTATGTCGCACGAGATAATTCTCCTCTAGTGGGAATTAACCCACCTCATCCCCTTAATGGAGATTATCATTTCCTTTTTGTCCCAAATTATCTTATAAAATCAAATCTATTCTATGTTTATTCTTCCTTGAAAGTTAATTAACTAGCCTATTCCATGCTATTTATTCTATACATGCTTAATTAATCTTGAATATGAAACTTTAAACCATTTATATACCTTGAAATCATACGTTATTCCATTTAATCATGCTCCAATCATAAGGATAACTTGTAAAAGTCATTTGTATAGTATGATAAATTGTTATGTTTTTAAACTAACTTACAAAATGTTATGTATATGGTTTATGCATAATTTACAAGAATACATTTCTTTCTCATATTATTTTCTATCTTAATCTAAGTCTTAATACTTTATTTACCATTTATTTATCTCTCTTTATGCAGGGGATCCATCCGAATCATTGTTTGACGTTTCAATTTAGTGCATGAAAACTTTACTTTCTTTTCTTCTAATATAATTTTATGTTGAATAAAATTATCCATACTAGTTAACTAGTCTATGAACTCCTCTAGTTTTAAAATACCTTCATACACTAAAACTTTCACCGTGATTCCTTCCCTATAAGGCCATAACCATACTTAAATTCATTTTGGTTTTTTTAATACATATTATTTATTATTTTATTATTTATTCTTTGTTTCATCTTCCTCTTTATTTTATTTTTGACATGTGATAATTGCAGTCAATTCTTACACTTGCCTCTATAGTTGTTGCATAGTCTTATTCATCTAGTGTAAATGCTCATCCTCTTGACATATTTTATACCTATTATTAAAAACATACCTCTATCCAAATAGTTTATTTAAAAAAACATTTTTTTCTTAAAAAAATTATACATCTAAGAGTTGAACCCACTCTAATACCAAATTATAAAACTAAAAAGTAGAAAAATAAAATCTCAATAGGCATGATTAAGTCAAAATTTATTAATCACATATATTTATTGATTAATAGTGAATGAATTAAAAACATCACATGAAATTATTTTAAATACATATCAAATTCAAATTGGATTTAAGATGTGAAACTAAAAAATAAAAAATAAAATAAAAAGCTACATAAATTTAACTGACGCTAGTATTTTTATAAAATTCTACATTCATGGTTGGGAAGGACTAAAAATATATAATTGTCCACTACACATAAATTTCATTATAATGATTGAAATTAGACATATATCTATCTTTTTTAATTATGGATTTCCAAGAAAAAGTAGAAGTCAATTTTAGACCCTTAGACGATCACTTATGGCCTTCCAAATATATGGAAATTTACTATACCCAGTTGAATATGGTTATTAATACATTATTATCTCCTATATATTAATTTAAGAAAAAATTATCTCAAAAAAGTTCTTAGATAAAAAGTTATGTCATCTACAAGATAGCTATTTGCATCACATATGTTATCATTGATGGTCTTTATAGTAGGAAGTAGTATGAGAAGGATCTTTATTCTAATTATGAATATCATAACTCATAGTATTAGGACACAAAGGATAATGAATATGAGGATGAGGATGATGATAATTAAATTTAGTATTTTCCTCTATAACTATTTATTTTGTAATTTATAAGGAACATTTTATTTCCCCTTAGAATTATAGTAATATACATTATTGTATTTGTTTTTAGTTTAAATCTCATCTTACTTGATTATAGCATTTATAAACTTACAATTTATATATATTCAAAACTCAAATATAATATATATATATATATATATATAATAATAATAATAATAATATAGTGTATATTATTATATATAATAATTTAAAATTGTTATAGTATTATTTAATTCACAAACACATTACTCACATGTAATTAAAAATAATTATATTATATTTATTTTTAAAGTAGTTTTCAATTATATTTATTCAATATTTCCACTATTTATTTTTCAATTGTTTTCAATTGTAAATGTAGTGTTATGGTCATACAAATGTGGCACGAAGCTTTCACACAAAAAAATTATTCACATTCACATCAAATTTTAACCACACAATGATTCAAATAACTCAATTTTCACTACAACAGACATAACAAACATTTAATTTATACCATGAATTTGAATCTACTAATGGTTCTAGTTACACTTTATGTAGTAGTAAGGGTTTTCCTCTTGTGCCTTATCTATTAGTTATTATGGATTTAACATATAACCAAAATGATAATAATAGGATAATATACACCTTTAATTTATTTATCTTGCTCTCTAGTCCTTATACAAATGCATAAAGCTATATATGTGGACATATTGATAGGAAAATAGTAGATAAATATGTAGCCTATTTTTATCACATTAAATACCTCTAGAATTTTAAAAAGATTTTATCTCTCCTTTTATAATAATATATCCTATTTTTATGAATGTATGTCTTATTTTTGAACTTTTTACAAATTGTCAAGCATAAATATTCAATAGTAGAAGACTTAATGTGAAAAAGTATGCTACCCTTACCATACTAGTTTGACTATTTCAATGGAACTGGATCAAAATGAGAGGTACATTATAATTATTTGAGATTCCCTTTTATTTTTGAAGATTCTCTCTCCTTTGTAAATACTATATTAAATTATTGGGAAACTTAAAATCTTAGTAGATCTCTCAGCGTAGATGTTGTTGTTTCTATATTTACATAAACATCAAAATTTTACACAAAATCAATTATTTCAGTGATTTACTCTCAATTGAACTTGTTTAGATAATTTTTACTTTTCACCACCATTTCTATCAAGTCTCTTACCCAAAATATACATATATATTTTATCTAAATATCTTAAAATCATCTCAATACATATCCACAAGGTATTCATTTATATATTTGGAATAAATATTATCCATTAACTAGGCCTCCCTAAGAAATACATCTTTACATATCTGTTGGGTAATCCCTTAGCCATGGGGCTTATCCTATACAAAATCATACCATATGGGTTTGTCTCTTGTAGCTTTATGGGTCTATCACTTTATTATCTTGGTCATGAGCCTTAAACCTTCTCATTTTTATTTTCAAAAGTTTTCTCACTTGATTTAGTCATTCTAAATCATAATATAAATACAAGGTCTTGTTAATAGGGTAAATTTTAGTGGGGAACATTATTTAATTCATTAATATTCAAATTTTTAGATTTTGGTTTTGGCATTATTTTAGGGTCAACAGATGCAAAAAATTTAGGGATATAAATTATACTGGGGGTCAACTCACCCACTGTTTACAACATTATCTTATATTAAGTAGTTTAATTCCCCCACACCCACACACACACATATATATACATTGATATATAAATTATTTTAGGGTTTTGATAGAGTCATTTGATGTAACCTCTCAGTAGAATCATTTAGCATGGATGTTCAACCCTGCCATTTGGCCTAGCCAGTTGACCTAGCCAATCGGCCCTACTATTTAGATGATAAATTTGATCCTACTTTTCATCCAAACCATTTGATAGAGATATTCAGCCTAACTATTTGATAGATCTATTTTACCTAGCTTTTCAACCTAACCATTCATCCTAGCCATTCGACCTATCATTCGACTAAGTCATTTGACCCAACTATTTGGCCATGTCATTCATCCCAATAATTCATCTCAATCATTCATCTATGAGAGGACATAAAGTATGGTTTTAAAAAATGAAACCTACGTTATAAAAACCTTAGTTGGGCCAAAAACCTGAAAATCAAAAAATAATTATGGACCTATCTATTCGCTAAGGCTACGAATCATATTCACCTAAATGAGTATAAGGGGTATTTAGATATGGGCTCTTAAAATTTAACCTGCTTGTTAAGCTATTATATATATTATTTTTAAGAGGATAGAGATAAAAGTATAATAATATTTGATACCCCACTACATGAAAGGTCAAGCCTAAAACTAAGATTCTCCATTTAACATATGCTTCATCTAATAATACTCTACACATCTAAAACTTATCCATATTGTTCTCTCTAAAATTTCCCTTGTACCAAGGAAGGGTATTAATACTTTAGTAGTGATATTAATCAACTATAGGGTAGAGGAGGTTAAAACCCCTACTTTGAAATTTATATTCACACATGGAAAGAACTACATATAGGTTTTATTCCAAGAATGTAGGATACATATTTTATAAAGTTGATTTATTGGTTTCTCAACTCAATTAGATTTCATTTTTATTTTATAGTGTGAAAGATAGATGAAAATAAATATTTAGACATACATCATATTTAGTCTTGAATATTTATGAATTGAATACAAAATTACAATCATGAAAACATCATGCAAAATAATCTAAAAACCTACACATGGAAATGATATCGATACATAATCAAGAGAATAGAGAATAACTCATATGCATAAAAGCATAACAAAACCAATTAGGATTTTTGTGGATAGGATTTCATAAGATACACTTATACAAGTACAATTATGTCTTAAAGTAGTACATAGGGTGAAAAATATTTTAAGTAGATTCATTATATTAGAAAAAGATAGAAATCAAATCACATTTAAAAAATAGTCAAGGTGTATTTGTTTCATAACGTCTTTTTCTATTTATTGTGTTTATTTAACCTACCTTTATGATAATGGGAAAAGTTTTTTCTATTTATCCTCTCATATAGATCTATAATTTTTACCTCATTTAGACATGCTTAGATTTATTTATATCATGTTATTTATACCTATCTTATGTAAATTTAGAATTAGGGTAAACATAAATGGTGAACCTTGGATCTTTATAACATGTAACCTAGGGTTTTATACAACCCTTTTATTGTACACTTTCATGGTTGATATTAGTTTTTATTTATTTTTATGATTTATTAAATTATAACCCTAATTAATAGTTAGGTAGCTACACAATCAAAAAATTTAACTAGGGTTTGTTCATTAATTTCATACAACCATGGGTTTTACAAACCCACATTCTATTAGGCTCTGGTAATAAATAAATTTTATTTTATTTTTATTTCCTCTAAAAAATGGTTAGTTATTTTAATAACATTTTAACAAATTGCAAGGTTAGAGCATAAAATATTACTATTTCTTCTTTTGATCTATAAAATAATATAAATTAAAAAATAACATAAATTAGGTTATTCCAGCTCAAAATATTAATCCTCTTCTTGCTCCTACTTAAACTCAATTTAATAAATATTATGACCTTATAGACCAATCTTCAAAATATATAAAATAAAATTTAAATCTTAGATTTAAATCACCAATTTTTAACAACATATTAAAAAATTATTTATAAGATTCCACCTTTCCATTTAATATTCAACTACTATTTTCATTAGTTATGTAAATACATTAAGAAATAGTGATTAACTCAATACCTTTGACCACAAGTATTTATCACATATAAAAAATAAAGACAAATATTTTTTATTCATTAAATCTACCTTTGGAAAACATGGAGTCAATATGGTTCTTGTATATAATGGTACTAGACTAAACATTTTTACCATTAAATATATAAAAATATTGGAATTCATTCATAAATTTATGATGATTTGGCCTTCTTTCCCCTTCAAATATTGAATTATAGCTTACTTCAGCATGTTTTCGATAGCACTTGAACTGATTATTGTCAACATTAGTTTTATTTTCATATGGTTGTGATACAAGTTACCAGAATCACCTAGGTTACCATAGAAGAAGAAATTGAAGCATTTGTAATGTGTACTGGAGGAGGAGAAGATGAGCAAAAAACCAATAGAACTTGAGGTGATAGAGTTATTGTAGTTATTAGAGTGATTTAAAATTTTAATATTTATACTTATTATATCCCTGTGTGTAGATATTGTTTCCCTGGATCCTTTGAATTTGGGATCATCTTGAGGATAATTTATTTAAGATGCTCATTTATATTTTCTTCTATGTCTTACTCAAGCCGAGGTTATTCAAATTGTTCATGGGCCATACCCTTATCTTTTTTCTCTATCCTAATTACATCATCTCTTATAATGGATGGATTTTATTAAATCATTAGATAAATCCTTATAGACATATCAACTTTCCTCATCCTCACATAGACTTTATAATCATTATCAAGATTAAAAAAGATCAAATCATGTTCATATTCATAATTTCCATATATTTTTTTGAATTATATTTGGAATTTATTTATCTATTTAACTATTACCTTCTGGGGTCCTAGAATTAGACTTCAACTAGTATAAACTTGAAATTACCTATGTATTTTGAGGTCTTGGCTATTGTTACCAATTATAGAACTTTTGCCTCCCAATGCTAAGGGGTGTCTAATGATACCTGGCCAATCTATCCCTCTTCAAGTTCTCATCCATATTATTTGATAGTTGATAAGATATCTCATGATTGATAAATTTGTCATGCAGATGTATGGGTATATAGAAAAAGACGTCTAGTATACCCTCAACTTTGATAATTTTATGTTTTTGATAGAACCAATAATGACCCAAAGTCTTGAATAATATCTTGATATTTGTAGATAGTCTTGGCATCAAATGTTATTTTATAGTTGTTTAAACCATGGGATAGAAAATGTCTTGTATTGTGTGTATATGATACTTATACTTGTTAATGTGAAGATAATCAAAATCACCATGAATCTCTTTTTTCTCTTTTGTCTCCCAATGAGGGGTCCTTATAGGGATAAGAGTCTCACATATATATTCATCTACCCAATATGAAAATATGTAAATGTTATTGTTTGCTTGATCATGCATGACCCTCTGAGTTTTTAAATTAAAACTTATGATATTAAAAAAATGGGGGAGTTTCATTTCCTTATAAAATTGTAGATAGAAATAGGACACATACTTCATACACATAAGATATGGATGGGGTTCCATGGAACCTATTCAAAATCACCTTTGATTTTAGACACAATGTATGAATTTGGGAATTGGGATTATATTTCTCTTGGAAAACTTATTGGTATTGTGAGCCCATATTATTAAATTACCACTAACACTATTATATTTGGACCATTCATTGACTTTTTCTAGTTTTAAGCATTCTATAATTTAAACAATATACAAAATTTATCAGAGGCTAGATCAGCCACAAATGCTATTATCTCTATATTATTATTTTAATATGAAATCCTATTTCTAAATGTGTATGCTATAAATAATTTATAGTCTATGTCAACATAGGGAAATAACTAATGATTGGTCATCAATTTGTGAATATTGATAGCTTTGATTGATAATAGGTAATCTATGTATTCCATGTCATCATGAGTTAAATCATTCACATTCTTGTATTGTTTAATAACCTTGAGCTTGATATAAATTTATAAATAGTGCTTGAACGCATTATTGAGAGTGGTCTAATCAAATTTTGTGTCCTTGAACTCTTGTTTAGTTCTAAAGTAGAACAATAAGGGAGAAACCTCTTGATTCTCAAATTCCATTATTGACTAAACTGAACTTTGTACTTAAATTTAAAAATTAAGGATTACAGTCAATATACAACTTTAATTATTAATTCACAGGTAAAAATTTTAAAAATATAATTAAATTAGATGTAGGAACATAGCATATAGAGCATTTTTTTAGCCAACAAATTCATTGCTCAAATCCTCCATGCATGAGAATTAATTATAGATTAAAAGTCATCACGAGTCCATTCTTTTTTTGATTTTATGACGTAATATTTTGTGGAGTTATTTGACATAAGGAATTTCATCATTGTCTTTGGTTACTTAATATTCATTTAAGTTTGAATGTGTCAATTTTAAATTACAAATGTCGTGATATAACATAATCACAACCTTTAATTTTGTTATTTTCAATTGAATGTGTCATTTTAGGATGCATAACATCTATTTAGTTTATCACTTGATTTATACTTGTTATTACATCCTCATGTTGGGTCAGTATACAGAGTAACAAGGGGATGATATGTGGCATGGCACATGGAAAATGATTTTTATAGAATGGACATATGGAGCTGATTTAATCATTTAGGGTTTAACTATGTAAATCCTATGTTTAGATTAAAACGTTGAGATGTCTAAATCAGTCAAATAATATGCAATAATTAAGTACTAGTTTTTAATGGATTTAACCCTATTTGAATTCATAAAAATAGTAATAAATATGTTTAAATAGAGACTTATCTAGAAATTTATCGTTGCAAATGATATAGGTTATAAAATCCAATTTTTAAATAGGTGCGAGTCTTGTCAATAGGATCCTAGGATCTATTTTATCACTGGATAGTAGTCCCCCACTTGGATTACATACAAACAAATGAGGCATGGAAAAGGTAGGCCAAAGGGAAAAAATACAAGGGACATGGGCACATGTCACTAGATAGGAGAATAAAGACATACAAAAACATTTTCAAATGCCTACATACACAAGCAACAAAAAATTTTGGCTTACAAGCACTTATAAGGACAGGTTCAAATGTATGCATATAGAAGTAAGAAAACACTCACAAGGGACATGGGTAAATGTCCAATATATATAAATAGATAAGTGATATAGAGACAAATAATTATGGAATATTAAAATTCCCTCAAATATGGAAGAAGCATAGGAAACAAAATCAAGTCTAATCTAGTATAACTATGTAGTACAAATCTATGTAAATGCCAGGATGCACAAATATTGAGTTTAACTAGTGATAGTTGGTAAAAAATTTGAGTAATGAGTAGCAATGATCAATATCAAGATGTATCAATGCATAAAATGGATTGTATAGTATGTAAGGATAGAACATGTTAACAACAAATATGTAGGAGATGCCCCTAAGTGGCCAGATGTATCAAATGTATAAACCTAGATTAGTGTATATACCCCTAGTGGGTAGAAGATAGCTAGTTTGGATCAGTGTATTGGATCAAAATCCTCTATGTAATCTATAAGCACTCAACAAGAATAAGTGAAGCATATATGTATGATAATATTGACTATACTAGGATAGCTAACAATAGGCAATATATAGTAAGTAGTATAAATGTAATCATAAAATGCATACAATATGTAAATTTTGTATCTTTGAAATATTTGAATGTTTTTTTGGTTTTTGAGTATAAGATATGTAAAAGAAAATGAAAATAAACTATTTAAAAGGAACTAGAGAGAGAAGGAAGTATGTATAAGAGTAGTAACCATACTAACCAATGAGTCTCATGAGAAAATCACTATCATTACATGACCTATGTCAAATAAGGGAATTTTTATTGTGCATGAAATGTGAAAGTAAAACTATGATCCCATGATCTACTATGTTGTATAATTATTATCTGAAATTCCCTATGTACTGATGCTATGATATTGTGGAACTAGGCATGATACCGTATGAACTATAAGGGTCTTAAAAACCAATCTAGTTGAAGAAGAAGCTATAGGTGATTTAGGTGCCCTATCATAAGAACCCAATAAAATGGATCTCAACATAAAATGAGTAGAGGAATTTCCTTTAAAATATGTGGCATATCTTTGACATTGGGTTCTCTCTAGTAATGGTCATCATGGGAGAGAATGTGTATGTGTAGATATCATAGTAGACATATCCTACATTGATGACTCTATTAAAAATTTTGATGTATAAATAGGAGTTATTATCTCTATTATAACTAATAGCCATGCAATATCTAGTAATGCTGCTAAAACTATAAATGGTGTCTCTGTTAGAACTGTACCTGGTGTCTATCCTAGAAATGCGTACAAGATGGGATGAACATACTCATATGAGATAACCTCAACCTTTTCCACCTAATTAGCATGTATATACTTCATTCATCACTTTATTATATATGGGATGGATAGAAGCTATTATAACCATGGCTTGCCCAATAATATATCAAATACACCTACACTAGGTACTATTAGGAGTCATGTGGCTATGTGTGTTGGTTTAACCTATAATGAAATCACAATCTCACCAATGGAAATCTAAACATGGCCACTGAAACCACTAGTGATTGTAATTGTAGGTAATATATCCCTCTCTTTATAGCCTAAGTACTGCAAGAGTGTGATAGTGCACATTTTTATGCTTGAACCATTTCCAACCATAACATTGTGAATAATATGGTGGTTTATGTATGATAATATAAAGAACACATGTAAATATATGTCATCATCCATAATATCCTACTTTGAAAATGTGATAAGTGGTCTAGGTGTCATCATAGTATGATACATTCCAATAATGTTATGTAATAAATGTGTCTCCTTTGTAACTATGTGCTAGGAATTTTGGGGTTGATGCATTTGGTATGTATAGTGAACACCTAATGTGCCCCTACCTCATTCACTATACATATTGGGAATATATCTAAAAATATGTTTACTGCCTTAGCCTCTATTTTCTATTATTTTGGTACCTGTATCAGAATACCCACAACAATAATACTAGCCTTAATAAAATCTTGTATCTTGTGCTTTAGTCCAATGCATCTATTTGTCATGTGTCCTAGTGCCCTGTGATACTCATATAATGCATTTGAATCATACCTCTTCCAAAAAGGCCATACTCTAAAACATTAATGAAGACTCTACATTAAGGAGTAAATAAAACTAATTAGGGAGATGGCTCATAAGCTACATTGACAATTAATTTTTGATTAATTTTGTTATACATGCCCTTTACCTTGCATGAAGGTTTCTTTCAAATCTTAATAGTTGATTCTGATCCATTTGTGTACTTGAATTTTCCCATTGATAAGAACCTAAGCTCTCTTCCTTGTATTTATTGCAGAGCCTATTATGCAAATTGGAGCCATTCCATAGATTACATGGCTTAATATTTTCCCAAACCTTTTATATGCTTTTGGACATAAAGGATCTAGTGACTTAGACTGGAGACTGGATGAAGAGTAAATTAGGGAAGCTGATCCCTTTTCAAGATTTCTTACCCTTGGGCAAGCCTGAGGGGATACAACATCTAAATAACACCTTCCATTATTTTGGGCCCTAAATTGCCCACATAATTCATTTGGCACATAAGGTAGTTCTTTATCAAGATATGTCGATGTGTTACATCCCT
>JARHVA010006729.1:425000-435000 GCA_037957365.1 Torreya grandis | reverse complement strand
GAAATGGAAGCCATGGATGAAAATAGGGTTTTGAAAGTTAGGGAAAAGAGTAAAAAAAATTTAAACATAAGTAGAGTAAGAAATGGAAAAAATTTAAAAATGAGGTGCATTTGGCACATTTATAAGCATTTATTTTGATAGGGGCAACTATCATTATGGTGTGGGCACTGACCAAAGATACCTATGATGTAGTCAAGTGGGGCATGTTGCATCAACCATGTATATGTGTGATAGACAATACCCTATAGCCTACCTAAATGATGAGGGTGATATTCCCAACCGTAATAACACTCACCCAAATTATACAAGCATACATCCATAATACACTAGCATTCATTTATAGTTATAACGCATTGGTAAATTACTATGGAAGTGATGTAGAAGAGCATCAACACCCTCTTAGGTGAACAATGATTCATTTAAAATGATTAGACACCCATTAATATAGTGTTGATGCCTATTTGAATCACATAGGTATCCATTTGCCTGGTGCTAGCGTCTGCCCACACCATGATGGTGTTCATTTGGGTTATGAAAGAATTCATATATAATTTTTTGGTTAAAATCCACTTCATGTAAACATTCATGTAATTTTAACAGGTGTTCATCTATAGTTTTCTATTGATCACCCACATAATAACATTGGGCATCCACATGAAGTCTACATACACCTGTGTCATGTTAGCATTCATCTATATTGCACAGATGCCCATCCACATTATCTTGGCATCCATCTATCTTATGTGGGAATTTATATACATCATGATGTTGAACGTCTACTTTCATGAATTCATGTGCCCAAATCTTACTAGTGTTTATCTATGTGGCTCTAGCATTCATCTTCATCCTACCACCATTCATCTTTGGTGTGGCAGTTTTCATCTACATCACATCAGCATTCATCTACATATTTTTGTCATTTAATGGTGCTATAGAGTCACTCACCTAGGTTTCTTGGGCATGTATCCATGTTTGGAATCCTTTTATGATTTTTCATATGGCATCATATTATTCTCCTCTGTAATGATATGCCTTATAAATTGATTTTCCACCATTGCAAATTTGATTCACCTCAGGACCTCCATGGATTGTTTTATATGGCCTACTAAAATGAACCTTCGATTAAATGTGCATCAATCTTTTATGACTGAACATGAGTGATGAGGGTGATTATAGTTATTCCCTTAAATTTTGATATTAATGGATGTTTCTAGTGTTTAATTTATTTTTCGTAATGGAAAGAGTGACACATAGGTGGTAGATAACTTACTACTATTTCCCTCAATGTTATATTTATCTTAACTTAGTACTCAATATAAGTATTTCTTGTGGTTTTCAAAAGCATTTATTGTGTTTCTTTTTTTTGATAACTCATTCAAGATAATAATAGAAGGATAATTGAAACCCATTAAGGGTATTTTCGAGTTCTTGAACATTTTAATGTTTTGGGGGTAGAGTTAGAGTTTTGTGTGAATAGTGTTTATCTATGGTAAGTAAGATGCATAACTTGTGAGCTGTTTCATATTAACATCTATTAAATTGCTATCATTCAATTTATTTTTAAAATTTTTAAATTATAGTAAAGATAATAATTTAAGGAGATAATTCCTTTGGTATGCTAGTATATGTAAAATATCCTATTATAAAAATTATTTAATAAATTATGTTGAATGAATGATTATAAAAACTATCTTCATTGACGCTCTTCCTAAACTAGTCACAATAAAATCAAGACAACTTATGCTTCGCATTAGCAATAGTATGTAAGTATAAAATTGTATATACACATATTTCATTGGTTAAAGATGGTCTATTCATTGTTTTACTTGCTACTCATTCCAATTTACTGGATGGTAAAACAATAACCATGAAGTTCTCATTGTTATTAACAAGCATAAATGTTTGAGACAATAATGGTAAAAATTTATTGGTGTACCATTATAATAAATATCGAAGGTGAGGGAGAAAGGTGCCTCAGGGGAAAATAAAAAAAATCAGGTATTTATCTAGGCTAAACCAAAACATAATACTCTAATTTTAAAACATCACTAGTTAAACAATCATAAGTCCAATAAGTGTTAACCAATTATTTATCATGTTGAAGGTGGTTATAACTATTTATTTAAATTGTTATATGAGGGGATGTTTTTACATTTTTTTATATTGCTAATGCCAATAGTGATATATAGGTTATGGATAATTCAATATGACACTTTTATCAATGTCACGTTTATCTTAACTTAGTACTTAGTAAATGTGTTTGTTGTGGGATTGTAAAACACTTATTGTATTCTTTTTTGTTTATAAGTCAATCAAGTTAATAATAGAGTGTTTATGGAAACCTAATGACTACATTGTTGACTACATGAAAAAATTAATGTTTTAAGCACATAGTTGGTATTTTGTGTGATTAATGTTTAAGTATGATAAGTAATATACATGAGATGTGAGTTATTTTATGGTAAACCCTTATAGGTTGGTATCAATCTATTTATTTATTTAAATTTTAAATTTAAATAAATATAATAATTTAAGGAGATAATTCTTTAGAATCTGGCTATATGTAGCATATCTTAATTAGACAAACTACTAAATAAATTATGCATTGAATGAATGATTATGCCATAACTAATAATTAATTATTTAAAGAAATGAATAATACAATAAGCATAAAAAAATTTATTTTTTAACTAGTCATTAACTTCTTGAAGTAGTCAACAACTAGTGAACAAAATGTTCCTCAATTATTGAGGGATAATTGTGCTGATGTGAAAGATGGGCATGTATAATTTTTTATTGTGGGCTTCAAAATAATATTGTGTTCATTTTTTTAAGTATAAGAATCCATTAATAATATAAAGATCTTAGAAAACCATTGAATGTATTGTTGAATTCTTGAACCCTTGATGGGATGTTTATTTGGGAATGATTTTAGGATCTTACCTTGTTCTATGACTAAATGTCCATCTATATTTTATGATTAAACTTGAATGCTAAATGTGGTTATAACTAGTCCCTTAAATTTTATTATGAATGGTTTCTTCTAATGTTTCATTTGTTTTTGGTAATGTAAAAAAAGTGACACATATGCGGTGGATAACTTAGTACTATTTATATAAATGTTATGTTTTTCTTAACTCGGTACTCAATATAAGTATTTATTGTGGGCTTACAAAACACTTATTCTATTTCATTTTTTTTGATAACTCATTCAAGATAATAATAAAAGGATTAGTGAAACCCATTGAGTGTATTGTTGAGTTTTTAAACAAATTAATGTTTTAGGGACAGAGTTAGATTTGTATGTGAATAGTGTTTAGCTATGATAAATGACATGTATGAATTTTGAGGTATTTGATGGTACACCCTATTGAATTTATATCATTCAACTTATTTTTTTAATTTTTAAATTACAGTAAGATAATAATTTAAGGAGACAGTTCTTTGATACCCTAGCATATGTAAAATATCCTTATTATAAAAATTATTGAATAAATTATGTGTTGAATGTATGATAATGAAACATATAGTAAATATGAAAATTTTTAGTTTTTTATTTGATCTCACTCTCTAAGGATAACCCTATCAAATTGTTGAGGATAGGGTATGCAAAATTCTTCACATTAGCATGTGATGATTATATGAATCTTGAATATGTTTATGTTTGATAAGTGTTTTCATTTTTTAAATAGGATTATGGAAGACATATATGTCATGCATATAACTATTTGATATGAACCATAATTTTTTATAATTGTATATTGTTATCCATCTTATTATATTATATATATTGTGATACATCTTGCTTATATGCATAATACCATCTACATTTTATATAATGGTTTACTATTATGCATCTTTATACATAAAAGAAAGGATCCATTTAACCATTTTTGGTTTATATTAATGTGTTATTAATGAACATTAGCCCAATCATGAGTGTTAGATGTTAGCTAATTTAATTGGGCCCATAGACACATCAGCCAAAAATGTGGATGTACTGACTAGTCAAGGTGGCTCATGTTTGTGATTTTATGTACAATACCCTTTAAATTAAATATAATGGTCTATTATTTTTTATATTAATAAAGAAAGGAAATTAACCAATGAGCTGTCAGTATATATAATGGTATGCTATTTCCCATCCTATTACAATCTATATAATTCCTTACATCTTGATTGTTTGTATAATACCCATTATATTCGGTAAGTTATATATAAGGCTCTTATGTATAATACTCTTTACTTGTATTTCTATGATAATTGGATATATATCAGTTCAATTTGTTCCTTTTTTTAATTTATTTATTCCCTTTCCTTTATGAATTTTATTGTCTGCATTGTTGGATCCCCAACCCTTGAGCATAATATCAGTTTAACTTATAAGAATGAATTTGTATCCTAGTCTAGGAAACTACCCTAAATTGGTATCACTTGTGGTCTTGGGTACACTTTAATTTTTCTTCCATTATAAAAAAAAGCACTATTATTATGATTACAATTGTTTTTATTAGTTTTAATAATAATAAGAATGGAAACAGTTTGGAAGTATAAAAAGATAATATTTCTCTACCATCAAAATACAATTTCTCTTTTTCACAAGTATCCATAAACATAAGGTGAAATAATACATCTATTGATCATTTTTTTATACTTATGAAAGCAATCAAGGGATTTATTCCAAAGGAAATATATTTATGACTTGTAACTATCTTCGCTCTAGCTCTTCCTACACTAGTCAGAACAAAATCAAGTCTGATTATGATCCTGATTAGCATTAGTAAGTATAAATATGGCATGTTATACATTTTACATGACACTCATTCCAATTTATTGAATGGTAAAATAATAATTGTGAAGTGATCACTACTTTTAACAAGCATACACGTTTGAGACAATGATGGTAAAAATTTATTTGTGGACCATTCTAATAAATATTGAAGGTCAGGGTGAAAGATGCCTAAGGAGAAAACAAAAAGAATCAGGTATTTATCAAGGCTACATGAAAACATAATACTCTAATTTCAAAACATCACTAATTAAATAGTTGTAGGTCCAATCAGTGGTAACCAAGGATTTATCATGTTGATGGTGGTTATAACCATTTATTTAAATTGTTATATGAATGGATGTTTATAATGTTTAAATTTTTTGTTGATAATGGAAAGAGTGATACATGGGTGGTGGATAATTTAGTACGACATTTTTCTCAATGTCACATTTCTCTTAACTTGATACTTAGTATAAGTGTTTATTATGGGCTTGTAAAACACTTATTACGTTATTTTTTGTTTATAACTAAATCAAGCTAATAATAGAGTGTGTATGAAAACCTAATTACTATATTTTTGAGTACTTGATGGAATTAATGTTTTGGGTATAGAGTTGGAGTTTTGTCTGAATAATGTTTAGCTATGATATGTATGATGCATGAGATGTGAGGTGTTTGATGGTTACACACTGATAGGTTTTTATCACTCAATTTATTTATTTAATTTTTAAATTATAATAAGTATATTAATTTAAGGGGTCAATTCTTCAAAATTTGAGTATATATATCATATCCTAATTACATAAACTTTTAAATGAATGATTGTTCCCTAACTAATAATTAATTCCTTCAAGAAATCAACAATAAAATAAGCATAAGAGAAATTATTTCTTAACTCATCACTAATTCCTTGAAGCAATCAATAACAAGTAGTGAACATAATACTCCTCAGTTGTTGAAGGATAATTGTGCTAATGTGAAAGATTGTCATGCATGATTGTTTATTCTAGGCTTTAAAAATAATATTATTTTCATTTTTTTAATTACTAAATCCACTTAATAATAAAAATATCTTGAAAAACCATTGACTATGTTGTTGACTACTTGAACCCTTCATGGAATCTTTCATTTTTTTATGTTTAAATGTGCATATATCATTTACGACTAAACATGAATGCTGAGAGTAGTTATAATTATTCCCTTAAATTTTTATATGAATGGATATTTATAATGTTTCATTTATTATTGGTAATGGAAAGAGTGACACGTATGTGGTCCATAACTTAGTACTGTTTCTCTTAACTTAGTACTCAGTATAAGTATTTATTGTGGGCTTCCAAAATAATTATTACATTTTTTTTTGTATTGATAACTCACTCAAGATAATACTAGAAGGATTGGTGAAACCCTTTTAGTGTATTGTTTAGTGATTGAACAAATTAATGTTTTGGGGGTAGAGTTAGAATTTTGTGTGAATAGTGTTTAGCTGTGATAAGTAAGATTCATGATTTATGAGGTGTTTGATGATATACCCTATTGAATTGTTGTCATTAAATTTATTTTTTAATTTTTAAATTATAGTCATGATAATAATTTAAGGAGATAATTATTTGGTACCCTAGTATATATTAAATATCCTTAATATAAAATTTATTCAATAAATTATGTGTTGAATGAATGATTATGAAATGTATAGTAAATGTGCAAATTATTATTTTTTTATTTTCTTTCACCCTATAAGGATAACCCTATCAAAGTGTTGTCAGGTTAGGGTGTGAAAATTTATTTAAATAATTAACATGGGATGATTATAGGAATATTGAATATGTCAATGTTTGATAAGTGTTTTCAGTTTTTACATAGTATTATGGAAGACACATATGTCATGCATATAGCTATTTGATATGAACCATCAATTTGTATAAATGTCTACTGTTATTCATCTTCTCACAGTATTTATAGTGTGGTACATCTAGTTTATATGAATAATACCATCTACATTTTATATAGTGGTTTACTATTATCCATCTTTCTACATAAATGAAATGAGCTATTAAACTAGTTATTATTTGCATTAATGTGTTATTAATGAACATTAGCCCAACTATGAGTGTTGGATGTTAAATTATTTAATGGGATCCATAGACACATCAATAAAAATTGTGGATGCATTAAGTGGTTAAGGTGGTCCATGTTTGTGATTGTATGTATAAAACCCTTTACATTCTGTATAACAGTCTATTATTTTTCATCTTGCTACATAGGGGAAATGAACCAATGAGCCATCAATTTATATAATGGTATCTTGTTTTCCATCTTATTACAATCTATATAATTCCCTATATCTTGTTGGTTTCTATAATACCATTTACTTTCAATAAGTTCTATATATGGTTATTATCTATAATACTATTTTCTTGTATTTCTATGATAATGAGAGATATATATCAGATCAGTTGGTTCCTTTTGATTATTTGTCCCCTTTACTTTATGAATATTATTATATGTGTTGTTGAATCCCTAACCCTTAAGCATAATATAAATTTAGCTTCTCATCAAGGATTTTTATCCTAGTCTAAGAAACTACCCAAAATTGGTAGCACATGTGGTCTTGGGTGTGCTTTACTATTTATTCCATTCTTAAAATAAAGATAAATAAGCACTATTATTATGAATACAATAACTTTTATTAGTTTTAATAATAATACGGATGGAAAAAGTTTCAAAGTGTTTATTCACATATATGTTAGAATATAGTATCTTGCATCAATTATAACCTTCAATATATTAGCAGCATGGATGAATGGAAGCTAAACGATAGACTCTTGTCCCTAAATGTCTTGTCCTCATGTCAATGATAGTGTAATGTTGATTTGAGTTGCACATCAGATATGAATCCATATCACAATCAAATAAGTTAACATGATGTTATTTTCTATATTTGACCATATAAAATTGCCAATCAAATATTCCACCACCCTACTATAGACCCCTTTGCATTGGGAAAATATGGAATGTAAATCCAAATAGCTGAACTAAATGAAAATTTGGTGTATGACATGGGACCTATACTATATAATATATAATAAAATATAATAAATGGTACCTTCTATTATATAGTTTTAAGTTTAAATTAGAACTTGGTTATTTAGTGGAATCTATATATTTCATTAATAGATGTGACATGCCACTAAACTTTGCACATGTATTTCCCTGAACTTATTCATGTTTATCCCCTAAAATACCCTATCATTTCCCTTCAACATCACCATGTAGCCTAACTATATTTTTTCTCCTTTTTCATATTTTGTATATCCTTCCTCTTCCATACCACTTTTCCATTACTCAAGGTTATGAAGAAATAGATCATGTCCTCTTCACACAGTGCATTTCTATGTTGTTTGAAGGAAGAAACATCATTTTATAGCATCATCTCCATGGGAAATATTATATTACACATGTCTCAATCATGTATTGCATCATATTTATCAAAATGAAATATTATTACATTACATATATAATATAATATAATATAATATAATATAATATAATGTTTAATGTATTATAATGTTTTAATATGTAATAGATTATTAAATATTATATTAAAGACTCTTTTTTATATATAATTTTTAATATTGAATATAATAAATTATTACTATTAGAGTTTTATGAGACAAATTATAATTAAAAATCAATTACTCCAAAAGTACACGTTATGCTAAAAGGGATATGATTTTTTTGGTTTAAGAAAGTGGGGTTTGGCAATGTTAAAGATTATAAGTCAGAAGTCATACGTCACTCACAACCCATGACCATATACCCATCTCACCTATTTTGTGTGATGTCTTAAGAAACAAAAATAAAATAATTTTGGTATAAGTCATGAAAATTTTAATGAAATGTCACCTATACCATTGTAATTTATAGCTTCCACTAAACTCAAAACCCATGATTGATGACCTTATCTATCCTTTTGCATAGAAAGTGATAAAAAATAGTAATATGATGTTTTGTGTTGAATTAATAATGAAAAAATAAATTGTGTATTTCTTCAAATGGTCTGGTAATTTGTTATGAAGTGATGAGAAATTTTGTTTTGAAATGAGCTTCAAAAATGGTGATGTAATGGGGAAGGGAAAGCATATACAAAAAAAAGAAAGTGGTGAAATGTTTGAAGATGAGTTGGGTGGTGATAATGAGAGGTAATAATATTGGGTTATAGGTGATATACTCTAAAAATACCTAGAACATACATGTGAAAAAATAAGTGACATGCCACATCATTCAATGTAATCTATTAGTAAATTTTAAATGGAATAAAAGATGATTGAAACAAGTGTCATCACAATGGAAACATGTGTTTGATACCAAATGGATCATATTAAACTATAGAGAATGCATCATGAATCAATTCATATGAGTTTAGAACTTATTAAACAAATATGTTGACTTCATTAACCATATAAAAACTAATAATATAATTGATCTATGAAATATGCCATATGAAAATAGACATGGATTCATAGCTTTCCTTATTTTTTATTATTACAATTATTAGTAACACTAAAAGATATATTTTATTTGTATAAATAATTTCATCTATATTAATTGAATGGAGGAAAGGTAAAACTATTGCTAGGACCCAAAATGATCCCAATTTTGGGTAGTTTGGTGGTTCTGAGTTCAAATCACCTCCAGTCTCTATATTCTCTCTCCAAGCACTAAGATTGTTTTATATAATATATAATTAGGAACCACACTATATTATATATTCCTCCATGGAGGTTAAAACTCATGTGTACTAGAGCATGTAATTTACATCAAAAGGGAAGCATTTTTCATTTTGGTAAAACAAGGTTCTGTAAAGAAGTAGAGTGTAAATTATCTCACCTTTTTTACAAAAAAACTTAATCAACATTAATATTATATTAATTTTAACAATCTTTCTAAGACATATTTTTACTAACTATTGCTTTCTTAAATTTTATGTTTTTTGGCTAGCTAGGATAAATTATATGCTTATGGAGATAAGCTCCAATTGTGGCCACCTTTTCTTTGAAGGTTATGAGTACATAATTTATGTATTATATTAATATTTATGGAAATATTATAGATTTAAATATATTTGTATCATGGAAAAAAAGATGTGACAAGATAGACTATAGGAATTTATAATCTCTCCCCACATTTTCAACATTATGACATTGATTTTAGCTATACATCAGATGT
>JARHVA010006729.1:395000-417500 GCA_037957365.1 Torreya grandis | reverse complement strand
ATCTGGAGGTAAAATAATACTTATAGTATGCAAAAGGTGTGATATGTTTAGGGTAAGATAGGGTAGGATAAGATTTATAGCTATGAAAAAGGGGTGGTGTGTTGGTGGTTTTAAAATAGTAGTGATTATTTCAACAGACATGACATCACTCATTCCAAAGGTGGAGAAAAAATTACTTACAAGATAATGGGAACTACTAAGAGAAATTCTCATTTATTAGTGCCAATACTATGTAAGTACCCAATTGATCCTTGAAACCCTAGAGCATATATTACACTTAGAATCTCAAATACCTTTTCCTATCAAATTCATGAACCCAAGGTGCACTTAAGAGGTATTCAACAAAATATTTCATAATATCTAATCAAAAAGCATTTTATAACTTAGATCTATACCTAAGATGACAACCATAATTAAAAAAATTGGATATCTAATTAGCATAGCATCTAAAACATCAAATTGCATTTCATTAACATGAAAATATAAAAAACCACAAGTATTCCACATTATCATTGAAATAAAATTGTACATACATGAATGTTTTATAATACTGCTATGGGGATAAGCATGCAATATTTTCTCTATGTTGGAGATGGGAGACATATAGACATGCTCTTAGAGATTGGTAATGGATATACAACTAAAACCACTTTAGCAAGAGAGACTAAAAATACATAATAATGATCCCAAAATATGGAATAACCTATACTTAGAGAAAAACAAAGACCATAAATAACAACAAAATAGATAAGAATCCCTTTATTTATACATTTTTTACACCCATTTGCAATTTAGGAATGGTGGTTGCATTTTTAAAATTTTAAAAATAACCCTCCAAGTTTTGCCAAGATGCTCCCAGCTAGAATGATGAATGTTTTCAATACACCCTTTAATTTATTGGTTGGGGATGCCTTTTACATGAGATAGGAGGTGAAAATTTTTAGTTTATGCCAAATAAACTTTATCATCTTGTGAAACTACCTAGAGATTCCCTTGACCACTTGCTTGCATAGCTGAAACCTCTTGAACAATTTTCTTTCCCCTTATGCATGCCATGAAACAACCTGCTCTTGTAATGATGGCAATGAAATATTTTGGATCCATGATAATTTAAATGATCCTCCTCTAATGGCTCACCTTGGCCTTATAAATCTGTAATATCTCTCCCATAAAGGAGATTGGACAAGTAAAACATGAGAAAATATAATACTAAGGTTTATTTTACCTTTTTTACTTTTTGGCTCCAACTTGTTTTACATCACTTTACATTTTAAACGTTTTATTTTTGTAAATTTGATTTTTTTTAAATTATCTCCACATTTTTTTATTGCATAAATGATTATTTTCACTTTTTGACATTTTAGGAGAATCCTAGTAACTTTTGAAATTTTCAAATTTTCTTGTTCCAGGGAAATCTAGGTGTCATTTCCAAACTATAGAATTGCAATTCATAGAAGTGTAAATTACAAATTACAAATTTACAAATTGAAAATTGAAAATTACAAATTGAAAATTGCAATTTTAAGAATTTCAATTTGTAGAATTTCAACTCATATAACTAGAAATTTCAAGATTACAATTTGTAGTTGTATTTCCCCTAAAGAGTTCCATTAGGGAATTCTGAACTCCAGCTACCATTTATAATTTATAAATTTGCAAAATTACAAATTGTAGCTAGATTTTCATGTTTCCCTAAAAAACTTCCTTTTATGGAATCCGTAACTCTAATTGAAATTTGTAATTTTACAAAATTATAAATTGAATTTGGGTTTCCCATTTCCCTTAAAAGTTCTTTTTAGGGAATCTAGAACTCTAACTACAATTTACAATTTTGAAAAATTACAAAATTGAAAACTGGATGTGGAATCTCCCTCTTTCACTAAAGCCTCCTATTGATCACTATTCACTGGTATAAATGGGAGATCTAGGTGCAATTTTCAATTTGCAGAAGTGAAAAATTGCAAAATTGCATTTCTCCTCCATTTCTTCTTAAAGCTTCTTCTTGACTTGAATTTTTCCATGCTTGATTTCATTGGTGGGATTTGGAGAGCTTACCAACTATATTTTGGAAACTTGCATTCTCATCAAAATTTCCTAAGGACTTTGGGGGCCACATTTGTAATTTTTTTTATTTTTTGACATTTCACCCAACTTGGTCCAGTAGAATACCCTGTAGAGGATCTTTCTAGAAACCCATCCCTTCTCCCTATTTTATTGCCGAAATAAAAACTCCTTATTTGCACAATACATTTGGATCTTAAACAATAATCAGTGAGAATCATCATTCCCCATTGCTTCACTAATAATATTTGAAATGGTTTCCCTGTATCAAAATCACAATCCATTCACATTGTGCTAACCCCATGACTATGAGCACAACATTTTTTTTATTTATCTGTGATAATATATTAAAAAAACACTACATAATGGAGGCAACAAAAATATATCTCAAATTCCATATATAATGAAATCTTGGAAGATACTAATGAAGACAATCCTAACCTCCATCCTTCGTTCTGAGTCTAATATTTTGAACAACCTTTCTAACATTGTGAAGATTCCTACAATAAACTGCAAAGCATTACTTTCTGTAAGTTCCTACAATCCAATATTATTAAGGCATAGAACATCTAGACCACTTGTGATGAAGCAAAGGCCCTATGAAGAAGGCAACAAAAAACCTCATCCAAAAACAGATGGGAAGTCATGAGGGACGATGAAATATTAATGATAAGCTTGATAACAATAAACACTCCTCCGAGTTTGGATGCCTTGTAGAAGTTGTCAATTAACAAGTTGTCAATCCTAATATCTTAAGCAAAGCTTTGATAAGACAGCTCTTAGAATAAGGAAGTTGACCTTTGTATCTTGATTCATCATATTGTGATGTTGCAATATTACTGCCTTTAGCGACCTCCACAACCCTATTAACCTCAATTTTCAGCCTTTTGATTGAATTATCTAGACCTCCAAGATCACTGAATAAAGTGACTACAAGATGTTTATAATCTATGAACTTTCTGAGAATCCTTACAGCACATACAATGAGGTACATATGCGTAGAATTGTTGTCTTCTAATAAAGGAAGAAGGGCTGGAATCAGCCTAATTTCTCTTGTGGGGCTTGGAGAAGCTGATAATGATATAATATAGGCTAGGAAAATTTTTAAAGATCGCTCCATGAATGAAATAAGAAATCCTTTTCTTACAGTTAATGACATGACGGCCTTCTACATCAAGCTCAACAAAACACATGATATTGGTAACTATGTTTGGAACATTCAACAGTCGAGGCCTCTCATAAAAGTTATTTTCGTATCTCCTCTTGCGCTCTCCTACCACCATGATTACTTGGATTTCATGTATAACTGCTACACATTTTCCTTCAACCCACAAGTCACCACCAAACCTAGAGAAAGGACGTGTGCCTTCATAGCTTTTCAACTTCCATCCTTGTTCTTTCCTCACTACGTCGCGGAATGTGGAAGTGCGAATGCAAATTTCAATTTGTAATTTACTAAGTGCTAATTTCACTTCAATATCCGGTTTTTGCCATCCACCTTTTGCCTTCACAGGATCCAGAACCTTTTAATCAATAAACAGTTTGCAGGTCAAACTGAAGTCATCATTAAATTCTCTGCTAGTCTCTCGTCTTTCTATGGGATCCGAAGGTGTAAAAACAAATTGTAATTTACAATTTTGATGTTTTCTTTTCATAACTACGTTCCCCATGGACTTTTATGGTGTCGTTTGCAAAATCAAAATTGCACTCAATGCTGCAAGTTATGTCGGGTTTTATACATCTATTTTACAATTGTGTTTATCACCCAAACCCCCGACATGACTTAGTCATGCCCATTTACACTTTGGTTTTTTTTAATACTTGCATTTTACAAATGTGCTTTTCGTGGAGTTGGCATACTCTTTTGGCAATTTTGTTTCACCACTTGCACCTTTTACAGAACTCTACAGCATCATTTACAATTACTTTTTGAACCTCAGACTTTCCGCGGACTTTAACCCCCTCGAATGCAATTACATTCAGAACCCCACACTTCTGGCAGAAATTTTAAACACATTTTACAACCTTCCATGGTCAACCTGCAGAAAATGTATATTCACTACCGAGCTATCACGCAGCCATGTTCTTTTCTTTGCAAGCGAGCATTCATATTTGTCTTAATTCCTCATGCCTCCACGTGAGCAGGCTGTGTGTAGCATGCATGCACCCTCACATTTATCTTGTTGTTCACCCAAAGATACATGTGGATTGTAACCTTTGTTCTAACATGGCAAGTCTCATTGGTAAGTTGTGGGGCTCTTTCTTGACAAATTGTGTGCTGTTCTTAAATCACATGGGGATAAAATGTAATAGGTTGCGTGCTTTAAACTCTAGATGCCACGTAGGCAGGCTAATAATAGCATGGCCTTCCATATATTTAATGCATTCATCCTTTAGAAACTGGCATAAATTCAATGGTGCAGATCAAAGCACCAACATTGGCTCTCACCCGAGGATGTAAAACCCTTGCGGGTATGTAAAGAACCGTACAACACAAGACCATATGTCAATCTATTGGGCGACAGGTCAAGACATAGTCAATTTCAGTGAACTCCCATGAAGGCTAAAAAAATAAGGTAAATAGATAAAAACATATCAGGGGGATTTGAAAATGAACACAATAAAAAAATAAAAATGAGTTATACAAACAAGACTTAAAGTAAAGGGGCAACAGAAAGAATAAAGTAGTAGGACTATACACTATACAATTATATACACATGCTACACACTCAGTCTAGGAAATGTTTTAGATGATTGCCATTAACTGGTAGCTCTAGTATCTCATCATCCCTTAATTTCATGAACTTTTCTAGCAGCTTGGTGGCCAATATAAAGTAAACAAATCTTTGTACTTGACTAAAGGTATTATTGTCAGGCTATAATAGGATAATGTGCTGAAACAAATTCTCCCTATATGGTCTCAAATCTAGATAAGACCATGCCAAAAGATCTTGGTATTTTTCTAGCAACTATAAATAAGCTCGTTTCTCAACTAAAATTAGGTGAGTACCAAGCAAGAATGCTTCATTATACATAATGTCATTTGTGCACTCGAAGTAGTGCTTGAAAAAAATCTGAAAATATTTATCATTAGGGGCATAAAAGATAACCCCAGCTCCATTTTCAAGATTGGAGTAAGCCCTATCAAAACACATCTCCCAAACTACACCTTTGTTATCAAAGCCAACATCAAGAATAACTAGTTGCTCAACAACATCCATATTCCCAATGAAATTACCCAATTCCACATCTATGTACAATAATTTTTTTAGAGCACACATTAGATCTTCAATTACATCATGATTGGGTATTTCATATGCTTGTGTCATATTATCATCACAAGAAAATTCATATGTTCAGATACATATCTTCTTGACCACACTCCAAAACTAATCAGTAGTAGTAGCACTCATCATTTCCATGGAGGAAAAAAGCATACACAGAGAGTTTTAATAATTGAACATCATAATCTCACCATCATTAGATGCAGACTTAGGATCATCTGCATCTTCATAAACTGACTCAGCAGAATCACAAAGAGGATGTGAAATGAATCATTTATCACACCAATCAATGTCTAAATAATAATTTACCACATTTACTTCAGCATTTAATGGATCAAGAACTTCATTTCTATCATCTCTATTATGATTTTTATCATCATATGTAGGTCTATTTTCTACTTGATTCAGATTACGAACTCTCTCCTAACTTGTAGACCCATGAGGCAGCCCCTTCTCATCCCTAGCTAACTTTCAGGACATTTATTTGATAGCAGAGGCCAAAGTATTAACATTCTCCTCAAGGTTGGTTGTCTTAGTAGACTATTTCTCTTCTAGATTAACTAACTTTACATCAATCCTCTTGTTCATGGCCTTTCCCACAACCTACATGTTATTCTCAATTTGGATGGCCATATTTAAAGCCAACTACACATTTATCATAGCTTGATACATCAATTAGAGCATATCCTTCTTGCCAAAGGCATCATAACATTTGATCAAACATGTTGTATCACTAGGCCTTATGTTCTCAAGCAGCCACATCATGGTCTTGTTGAACTGTGTATTTAAGTCCTAAACCCAGTCATTGGGGTTCTTTTTTAATGTTTTCAAACTCAACCAAAAGAAATCTTGGATCAATTATATCATTATACTAAATTCTAAAAATATTATTCATCTCTTCCCATGAACCAATACATCCACATATAAGGGAATTGAACCACTCTCATGTCTCTTCTTCCATCATGTGCTCAAACAAATTAATATACAGATCCTCATGTTCAACGTCATAGTCCTAAATGATATTATAAAAATCCCTCAAGTGTTGATCACTACTCAGTACATTATACCCTTGAAACTTTGGAAGGTGGTTCCTTACTTCATTTGGGATTTCAATGGGATATCCTTAAATTTCATTAAAATTAATAGGTCTAGATCTATGAATACAAAATGCAGGTCACTCCTTCTCATCTTAACCCATATGCCTCATGATTGGTTTAATAGGAGGCTCAAGAAAAAATGGCAAAGGTATGTGAGGGGGTGAATGAATTGGACTTGGTGGATCAAACATAGGAGGGGATTCAGCTACTCAAGAAGGATCTAGATAATAAATTAGACTTTATGATTTTGAACCACTAGGAGAGCTATGGAAATCCTCAACACTAGGAATTTTTTAAAAATGTTTGGGATTATCATAATCTTGACAATCCAAAAAATCCCTTATAGTTGCACTTTATCCTTTAACATGCCTCCAAACTAGTCTCCTTCTTCTTTGATGAACACATAAGGCTGAGACAAGTTATTTAGATGAGTCACCTTTGAAGGATGACCTCAGTCCTTCTAGATTTGTAAGCAAAATAACTCTCAAATCTGAAGATATTTGAAGTGGACAATGATCTTTCTTTGAAATCAAGTTATTTTTTGAAGTCTCCACTAGAATTAAAATTCTAGAATATAACCATTTATAAACTTAAAATGACACGTAATGAAACTATATCTTTCTAAATTTAGTGATGATGTATGAAAGCAAAGATAATAAAAATTTTAGACTCATATTCAACAAAGGGAAACCACCTCAAAACATAAAAAATTCATAACTCTTTGCAATAAATTTAGAAAATGTCAATTATTAAATCTCTCAATTCCTAGTACGTCCCTAGTGTAGTACACTCAAATAACCTCAATTTTTTAAACATGAGATAATATGGATAAAACTTGTCTAAAAATGTAGATAAGATTATTCTATCAAATAATGGAAGAGAACTTTATCAAACCTAAACTTATGCAATCAATTTTCTGTAAGTGTCCTTGACAACACAAGTTACCATGGCTTCAATTTAATACAGACAATGGTACCAGTTGAGTGGTGACATTGACAAACTAAAGATAATAAAATTAGTGTAAAGAGGAAGAGAACTTTAAAACCATGAATTACTTACTTCTCTCTACAAGAGTCCCTAGAAACACCAAGTGACCAAGATTTGATTTAATACTCAGTAATGGTGTTACACCTACTATATTGAGCCTTGCACACATGAATAAAATGGCAAACAAATATGAAAAACCCACTAGTATTTCATTGTTTCTAGGGTAAAGTTTGGCATCTAGAATAGATCAGACACAAAAATTGACTCAAAGGCACCAACAAAAGGTATGGCAAGCTGCCTGCTACTTTTGGCTATGTCTGAACCAAGGTGAGAGGACCTATGGGATAGCTTTCTGACATGGAGTGATTATGTAATTCAACCTCTATGGATATATTTGGCAGAAGGGAACACAAATATGACAAGGGCACAATCAAAATTATTCACTCCACTAAGGAAGGCTTGTCACACGAGATGAACAAATACTGTAGGTCACATACAAGCTACTAAAGACAGATGGATATATGACTACAATCTTCATTTTAAATAAATTTCAACAAAAGGGGTCAAATGGAAAACTATAGTTCTAGGTCTTTAAAGCACAAAATGTAGACACATGTTAAGTATGGAAAATTTTATGCATATGTAGGGCAAATAACACTTTTAGTATGTAAAGGGTGTGTTATGTGTAGGGTAAGATAGGGTAGGATAATATTGATAGGTAAAAAAAGGGGTGATATGTTGGTGATTTTTAAATAATATGTATTATTTAAACATGCATGACATCACTCATTACAAAGGTACAAAAAAAATGACTTACAAGCTAAGGGGAACTACCAACAATAATTTGCATCCATTTGTACAAATGTAATGCAAGTACCCAAATGATCCCTGAAACTCTAGGGCATACAATGCACTTAGAATCTAAAATACCTTTCCCTATCAAATTCATCAACCTAGGAAGCCCTTAAGAGGTATTCAACAAAATATTTCCAAATATCTATGCAAAAAGGGTTTTATAACCCATATCTATGCCCAAGATGACAACCATACATATGCATAAAAATAGATATTCATTCAGCATAGCATGCAAAACATATCATTACATTTCATTAATAAGAAAGAATAAGAACCAAAAGTATTTTCCATTATCATTGAAAGAAAATCTTACACACATCAATGTTTCAAAATTATGCCATGGGGACAATCATGGTAGATTTGATCCATGTTGGATAGTGGAGACATATAGACATGCTATCAAATCTTGATAATGGTTGTACAATGGCAAGCACCTTATCAAGAGAGACAAAATGCACATATCAATTATCCCAAAAATTGAAAGAGCCTATACTTAAATAAAAATAAAGACCAAAAGAAAATAGAATAGATAAGAAGCCCTTTATTTATATAATTTCTACATCTATTTACAATCTAGGAATTGGGGTTGCATTTTACAAAATTATAAAACAACCCTTTGGTTTCCACCAAAAAACTCCCAATTAGAATCTGCGCTTTACCATGCCTAGAATCTTCACCCATTTGCATAAATATCATTTTGCTAACTACCTCTATAAGAAATGATGAAGATTTACAATAAACCCTTTGATTTTGTGGCTAGAGATGCCTTTTACATGAGTTGCAAGGTGAAAAATCATGGTGAAGACCAAATAAACATTATCTTCTTATGCAATTACCTGGAGATGCCCTTGATCACTTGCATAACCAAAACCTCTTGGACAAATACCTATCCACTTATGCATGTCATAGAACAACTTGCTCTTGCAATGATGGCATGGGAATATTTTGGATCCATAGTCGTTTGAATGATCCTCCTCCAATATCCCACCTTGGTCTTGTAAACCAAAAATATTTCTCCAATGGAGGAGATTGGATAAGAAAAACATAATCAAATGCAATACTTAGGTTTATTTTACCTTTTGTACTTTTTAGCTCCAACTTGTTTTGCATCACATTGCATTTTACACCCTTTCTTTTTGAAATTTTTCTTTTTTTAATTTGTTCTCCATATTTTTTAATGATAAATGCATTATTTTCACTTTTTGACCTTTTGGGAGAATCTTGGTCACTTTTGAAAATTTGAAATTTTCTTGTTCTGAGAAAATTTGGGTGTCATTTGTGTTCCAATATACAAGGATGCATTTTTAGGAGATCTTGACGTTCTAAGTCAAATGTCATATGTGTCAGTCTTATGGGGGGACCCCATTCTATTCAAAATGACATGGATCTGAGCTTCACAACTTCATCACTTGAGTAAGCACTTTCACTTATAGAGGTTGGAAGATACATAAAGGTTAGAGGATAATTGGAATCCTCTCATGAGTCACCTACGATGGGGTCGCATCATTGTTATAGTAAAAAATTTTGTGGTGTGGTGCATTTTTGTCTTTTTTCATTGTGGTGTGCTCTACACCAAACTTATTATGCCAAGGATGATTACTAGTGGCAGTGGAAAATATCTATGTTGTATGAGATTGAGTGGCAATGATCACATACATAGGCTATAAAAGGTGATGAGGAGTTAGTCCTTGTATTTTATTTTTATACATTGTGTGATTTTCAAAGCATTATTTTATAGTTTAGTACATCTCTATGAAGAACATTATGGGAAGCAAAATCACTAAAGTAGCACTTGGTTCTTGGTAAAGGGTTTATGGAAATTTGAGAAACCACTAAAGTGTATAAAATAGAGAGATGTACTCCTATCACTTCCAAATTTTTTATAATCATGCAAGGGAAAACGAAAGTGCCACCAAGACCATAAAGTCATAAATATGGCATGCCACCTCAAAAAGTGAATAGGCTACATGGAGAGTGTAGAAACCTTTTACCATTTTTGAAATAAAGGGGGGTCCACTATCAAGAATATGATGCTTGTAAAAATAATGTAATAAGGGGGGAATGTTAGTGTAGCTTGTAGGCAGATTAAATTATTTTTAGTCATTATTTTATAACTACCCAACTTCTATGGAGTTCTCACCTATCTTCCCTAGATTTTAAGAACTCTCCCATTTTTAGTTCCTTCTTTGGTGGATATATTCTACTTCATGCTTGTGAATAAATCAATGCAAATTTCTATGTGTGCAATTTATTCATCACTCTCTTGAATCTACCAATAAATAATCAGGGCCAACCAACAGTCCCAGGATAAACCCAAGTATCTGAGTGAGGTTAATTTTATGATTGTCATATAATATGCTAGCCAACTAAAGAATATTTTCATGTACAAAGGCAATAGTTTTCTTTATCAAGTAACATATGCATAAGTTTGAATAGGTATACTCATGATATCCATTAGATTATATTATCTAACTAATCGAGATTATATACCTCAATTAGGAAACCAACATTGAGGTGGACAAGTCCAATAGATATTCTAAGCTGGCAACAACATAAGGTCCCAAACAAGTTTAATAAGTTTATGTGATCAACTCAAAGAGAAATAATATGTTAGTTATGCCAAAAAATGCTTTAGTATAAGGAAGAGGTCTCATTAACATTAAATAAATTTACATAAGCAATGAATTACTATCAATAATATACAAAATCAACTTATTATTATTTAATCTTGTGTTCCTTTTTTCTCGTATTCCATCTACACAGGTTAGCATATCAATATAATCATCCAATTATCAAATCATGATAAATACTATGTCAGAAGTCAAATAATCATTATACATCATCAATTAAGCAAAAGATGTATAAATAAAATAACTAATTCAATCACTAACTCACGTCATATATTTGTACGATCATCTAAATATGGAATGATAGGTCACTCAATTAGGCAAACCATCCCAACCAACCCTATGAGACCAACTATAGGAGGCTCTTAGCAGACCAACCATCAGCTAAATGGTGGTTTCGATAAATAAGATCAAAGAGGAAGTTTTGATAAATTGGATATCAAACAAAAGGACATCTCATCACAATAATACAGCACCAACATAAGGTACAATCCCCATCAAGGGTACATCCCACATAGGCATAGAAGAATAGATAGTATCATATATAACTTATAGTTTTACACAGCCAAGTCAAGGACTAAAAAATAACTCATCCAAGCACGATAATCAATAAATTCAATGAAACATAGAAAATTAGGCAGCTCCAATATGATAAACAAATACAAACTTGGAATTGCTTTGGTAATTAAAAACAGTCCATTAATGGTAATGGTGATACCATAAGGCTTGAAAATAATGAATCAATTAGATGCTAATAATTTCTATAGAAAATTCAGGGTCTAGTCATGAAGTCTCTTGACGTCATATGATTCCTGAATACTAAAATCAAGACAAAAAGAGTAAATAAACAACATATCATTTAAACAGTTTTTAATTAAAACGAGACCCACATTACAAATAGTGGTTCCAATAGGGTTTTATCCGATATTTAGAGTTCAGTGATAAATAGAACATGAAATTCATTTTAAGGCTGCATCATAAATTAACCGCTCACAATGGATCATAGGAGGCTCCTATCAAAACTAAACACAAGTCATTTTTAACCAGTTTGAAACAAAGTAAGAGAAAACACCTTAACCACTTGGTTAGGTGGGATATATATATATATATATATATATATATATATATATATATATATATATATTTTGCATAAGTTGACTAGAGAATTCCAAACAGTATATTTAAAAATGAGGGCATGAATAAAAATAATAATGACATGGATCCAAATCCACCTTGGAAATAATTATTTCTCCCCAAGTCATTTTTACTCCAAATTCTCGAAGAGTATATTCATATACAAAACTTGAAACTCTACCCTGCAGGATGTTATATAGACCCAAATCATTTTAATACTACTCAGAATTTTATGTTATTCAATGAACATTCAGCCCAGATATTTAACAATAACCCAAATCGATTTTATAAAACAACTGGAAAATATATTTAAATGGTCGAGTACAAATATGGTCAAGGATTCCATAGAACCAGCCCAATCTATATTTTTATTTCATGAACGAATCGTTAAGAAGATGCTACCAATGGAATAGAGGACGACGCTCAATTTTAAAACACAAGGGTTATGTAATTTAGATCCAACATGGTATGATAATCGGGATTAATTCACTCAGCTAGAAAACAGCAATGCCCGGTCGACCATCATCCATATTCATCGATTTACAACTAAGTAAAACTGCTGCCTATACGAATCAGTGGAAATTTCCAAACCCATCGAGAACAAGATGTTTACCAGATTGAGGCATATAAGTGAAACCGTTTATTAAGGCCAGGTTGTCTACTTCGACTCCCTGATACAAGTTTTAATACTAAAGAAATATGTCGAACTATAAAGATACATTGGCCTAAAAACATTTTTATACAGTCAATTAGATGTTGGATGGAATCGTACCGTTCAATACCAAAAAAATAAAGTCAAATGATGTCAAACAGTTAAAGACGCAACCAACAAAACCAACCGCAACATGGATCGATTCCCAACCTTGCGTTCTTTCTTCCGTTCCATTTTGCTATGCATTTTTCTTCCACCTCACGCCTCGCTTGCTCTTCCCATTCTTTCTTTTTCTCTCGCGCTTCTTCCCACGCTCCTTTATACACCCTCTATTTCTATGCCTTCTTCTACTGCCTCCTTCCTCTGCCCAAACCGTCCTCTCTCCCTTTTTTGCCTTCTCCCATGTATTTCCTTACCTTCCTTTTTATGCTATGTCCCCTACACGTTACTTCCCTTCCTTTCTGATTGCGTATTTGCTTCTTTTTTTTGTTGTGTACGCCATTTCCTTGCCCGTGTTCCATTCCCATACTCCCCCGTTGTTCTTCCCTCTATGCCTACGTCCCTCACTTCTACCTTGTTCCTTTCCCCCCGACTTCTTCCCTTCCAAAACGCCTTCGTGTTTCTGTCATGCCGTTATTTTTGACGTCTTCCCTCTTCTTTCTTGGCATTTCTCTCTCACGCCTCTCACTCTCTCCCCTTAGCGTACCTCCAATCCCAACCACCTTGCCTCCCTTGTTACCTACCATCTGCATTCCACAAGCGTCCTCTCTTACTCCTCTCAACCAAAGCCGTCCCATCATGGTTCCAAATCGTATATATATATATATATATATATATATATATATATATATATATATATATATATATATATATATTTATATATATACATATATGTGTATTTATATATACATATACATACATTGGTATATACATATTTAAGTGTATATATATATATATATATATATATATATATATATATATATATATATAAAATTAGATACGTATATGTATATATCAATGTATGTATGTATGTATGTATGTATAGATATATATAGATATATAGATACGTATATGTATATATCAATGTGTATAAATTTATATATATACATATACATACATTGATATATACATGTCTAATTGTGTGTGTGTGTGTGTGTGTGTATATATATAAATAAAACACACACACATATTAAACAAATACATTATAGTGAGTAACATTATAATTTCATGCCACAGTCCGAATCATCATTGGAGATTTTAGACTATCATCCGATCCACTAAAATTGTGTTATAGAGAGAGAGAGAGAGAGAGAGAGAGAGAGAGAGAGAGAGAGAGAGAGATTTGAGTCCAAAACAACTAGGGTGGAAGAGACATGAAAATGGTTTGGTGAAGAGGATAAGAAAGTACAATGATGGAATTACAACATGTACATGATAGGACATAGAAAATGAAAATTGACAAGGCACAATAACCATGATGGTACAACCAATAAACACAACCGTCTAAAAACATGACACATACTATGAATACTAGGTTACTTGACATAACTCATCTAACTCTTAGTACCACTCCTGCTATGCCAAAAACTAACGTTAGCATCCAACCTAGCCCATAGTCAATAGCTACAAAAACCAAGTGGGTCCATTAGCACTATATGATCCAATAATCAATAAAAATAATAAAATAGTAATGAACTATAACCAAGTATCAATATATCAAATGACTCGTACATCATCACATGCAGAATTATAAACATGATAAATGCATTGACCTGAAATCATATATCATAGTATCAGGGTTTGATAATACAATCCAACCAAACAGGGAAGTGCAGTAACAACTATACACATGATAATGTTAATGCTTAACAGATAAACCTATGATATATTCATAGTTCAGCAGTCAAGGAAGATTAAGCAAGCATAGGATCATGACAACTCTACTCACCCTCCACCATAAATAATATCACAAAGTATTATTATTTATAATATTATTATATTTAGTTAAGAAAGTATATATTATCATATGAGTCATAAATACCAAACAACCACTTTTTTTCATATTCATATATATTATCATTGTCATTTTTAATTAATAAAAGCTATAGCTAAAATGCCATCTCTAATCACTAATGTTTTATCTTTGATTATTCCACGAGGGCCTTAGAAGATGGAATCCATTATGTGTTTTGAGATGGAGATTTAGCATTCACCTGAATGTCATCAATCCATTTGTGTTTCCCCTCTAGATAATAAATATTAGATTTTGGGTGTGGAATACAATATGATGATCAACCTCCACCATCCATCTCTTTCTCTTTATCTTTCTCTACATAATCGTTGGACTCAGGGGTTAAAATGATCTTGTTAGTATCCACCAAAGCCCATGAAAATGATCCATGATAACATTAATGGCCACTGATAGACAAAAAACACAATAAAATACTAAAAATATAAATCAACATTGAAAATATTGGTAATGAATGCAAAATATATAAATGGGCATTAATGGCAACTGAGAGCAATAATATAAGAAACGATAGATCAATTAATAGAAATTGTAGGAATCTTAATGGTAACTAAGAGCAATAATATAAGAAATGATATATCAATTAATGGAAATTGTAGGACATTATTATGAGAGAAAATATGAAATAGATCTCTAAATTTTTTGTAGGACATAATGAAATAATGCACAAGTCCAAAATTTGGTTGGATTGAAGAATTATTTGGGAATAGGGAATTCATTCTTGCATCTAAAATAATGAAAATGTAAATATGTATGAAAATGACACTACTATAGGCATGCTTCCAATGTAAAAAAGGTACTGCTAAGGTGTAAAAAATGCCCAGTTTTTTAATGTCCATGTTTCATTTATATCATGCATGCCCTCCATCCCACTCACTCAAGTATATCATAAAAAAGGTGCATAGAAAATGGATATATAATCTATCATTTATATGATAAATGAAATAAATCAATCATATAACTAGTAAAAACATGTTATGCATAGTTCTTTATTTATTTATTTATTTTATTTTTTTAATTTTATATTCTTATATTTTTTGTATTTTTTTTAAGTTTATTTTTTAATTTGAAATATGCTTATGATAAGCAAGTATCCCATTAATTGGATTCTCACATGTAGGTTTTGGATGTACTGAGCCAAATGTCACATGTTTTGCGTAAGTAGTAACATATTTATCTATATCAATTTTTGAGAATTAAACATGCACTGTAACATATTTATCATTATCATCATAGCCCATATGATTATATGTATCCTGTATAGATCTATAAACCATACTAACATATGAATTTTAGTATAGACAAGGAGAATAGTAAGATATTCACTATGAAGCACAAATATAAAATTGTAAAATTGACTTAAAACATGAAGAAAAATAGTAAGTCTATTTTGTGGATTCTAAGTATACATTTGATGGAATGGTCTTTGAAGCACTGGTATTTCATAAAGATCAATTAACTATATATAAATTGTTGATGCAGATTGAACTTGTAGAGTTTATATAATAGGCTATGGGGAAAGTCTTAAAGGAAATTTCTTTGGACAAATAGGATATGCATATAGAATACCTAAAATTGTACCCACTTTATTTCTATGGATATAATTCACAGATAGTTGTATCAAAGAGGGTACCGCACAGGTCTTATGCATCAATGGACGTCATATTAATATTTTGAATGAACTTATACTAGGTAGAACAAATAAAAAGTTATCAACTACTATAGTTCCTTCCTTCCTTATCAACTACTATATTTTATGAGAGGGTTTTGTATATTTCCATCAAATCCATTCACTATCTTTGTTATACGAATATATTATTCATTTATGTATCCATGGCTAGTAAGTAATTCATAGTGATTTTTTTTTTTCACTTGACACATTATCCACCATGACACTATGAATATAATTTGAGTTAATACAAGAACCCACAGATAATGACATTAATATAATCATCCTAAAAAAATTGATACTCATCGAGTGTGATAATAATTATATTTAACTAGGTATTATTAATTGTAAAAAAAAATACCATTGATAGTATGTTCCTCTTATTTAGTATTTTAATCATATGCACTTAGAGAAGTACATGTTTTTTAGATCATACCCACCTCAGGATTAATCTAGGTCTCTTTTTATACATGATTTGGAAAAACTTTGGAAAATAAATTTTAATTTATATTAAAATTAAGTTGTGCAACTCAATCATTCATCCGATGTGTTAATATCATTATTCGTACTAACATTGTCACCAATTATATCAGGTATCTTATGTATTAACCAAAAAAATATATTTATACATTGTTTTGCACATCTTTGATAATCATAGTATTCATTGATGTTGAACCCCTTACATGGTGTCCTATTCATATCAACCTCATATTTATTCAAGAAAGATATGAGATTTCACACAAGTAACTTATGTAATATAACATACAGAGGTTTGGATAATCATTTAAACTTCATATTTTGAAGATACAATAGGACATGCAGATTACTAGGTTATGACCCTAAATTAACTTTTGATTTTTCCACATTCTTAGTATTATTCTCTTTAGATTTGAAATTTGGTATGTTCTAAAAATTTTCACTCAAAAATGTTGAAGGATTAGACCCATACATTTTATTATTCATAGAAAGGTGCTTAACTTCATTGTCTTTTACCCTGTGGAACATGTAATCAAAATATTAGTAGGTGATTTAAAATAATAGAATTATGAAATTGAGAAGGAATTATTTTATTGAATATTTATTGTAAATTGTTATCATCTAAATGATTTATCATTTTAGATATCATAGTGTTTTACACATAATCATTAATATAACCATTATTTCCTTTCTTAAGTTTTTAAATTTATTTGAGCATAGGATAGCTTGTCTCTGATGTTGATAGAAAAGTGTGCTAATAATACATCATTCAAACGATTGAATGCATGCACTGATTTGAAATGGATTTCATAGAACCATTACTAAAAATAGTCCTCACATCTCCTTAGAACCATGATAGCCAACAACTTATCATTGGATGCATAGTTTGTACATGTTGCATAAAAGGTTTTAAGATGTTATTATAGATCACCTTTATAATCATATAATGTATTTTTACGTTCAATAAATATTATCGATAAGGGATAAGATGAAATATATAGGGCCAAATATTTATGTAATAATTATTATGAATCAGTCAAATGACATGTTTTAGAATAATCTTGTTCCAATTTTAAAACCTTAACTTGAAGGTCAATTATATTTTACACTATGGATTGATATTTTAGAATAGAACATTATAGAGTGATTGATGATATGACATGAGTAGAAACCCTATAAGGCTCAAATTTATTTTTTGTAGGAAGAGTAATAGAAATATAAGGAATAGGTTGCTTTCACCCTATACCATAGGTGGGCGTCACTTGTGTATCGATAGATATAGATAAATGAATAATATTATTAGGAGTCATGGTATAACAACTTATTATAGAATTAATGTCTCTTAAAGATAAAATAATTTTGTTGAAGACCTCAAAATTTATTTTTCTCATATGTTGGTTCATTAGCAATAATTTCAATTTCATCTCTAGATATATGTAATAAGGCATCAATCATGTGTGGAGTTATTTTAAGTTATTCAAGTCATTTGTTTTGATCTATATATTCAAATATATCATGAAAATAAATTCAATAGTTTCAATTATTAGAATTCATATCAAGAATATTATAAAATGTTTTGAATTATTTTGGATTTAAGAGATCTAAATAAGCCAAAACTATTGAGATTCAGATCACATAAAAAAGGTCATAAACTATATTATTATGAAGCATTAAAGAAATATTTACTCACTTATTAAATATAAAATGATGAAAGAATAAGGAACTCAACTAATATACTATGCTTTTAAATCATTACATTAGTGTTCTACTAGCATCAATTTATCCCTATGGACTTCTTCATATAGAGAAACAATCACTTTGGCATCCTTGATACAAATCAAGTGTTTTGTTTTGCAAGAGTGCTTTATTAGGATTGATCTCTTCCTGTGGACTTCATTACATAAGAAAAACATGAACATCATTTTCAAAAGCATCAATTTAGAGAAGCCACTAATATTAGAAAGAACACACATATTTTGAATTGAGATGATGATTTAGACTTGAATCATACATAAAAGAGAATTATCAATATACTTGTTAAGAGTTAGACATTTTATATTTAAAAGATAATTAAAATAATATTTAATAAATGTTACAATAACTATTTTATATTTAATTTAATTTTAAAAATATATCTTATTAGATATCATTGTATTTTATAAAAAATATTAAAAAATTATTTTTTCTAATATATTTTTCTTATATATATTATTTCTTATTGATGAATCACATATTACGATCTGAATGTTAATTACCCAAATAATATACAATTATCCCAAAAAATCTCATAATATAATTTTTTTTTAAATTACATACTTAAAACATTAAATGTTTTTAAACATAAACATATTGATGATAAATTTAACATTGAACCAAAGAGTGATTGCCCCACTCCCCTCTGCCACAAATACTATCACAAAACATTGCTACTGATAATATTATTATGTTTAATTAAAAAAGTATATGTAATCATGTTACCATATTTTGCTGACCTTTTTACGAAAAAAAGTCTGGAGCCAGTTTATTTCATCGGGTCATACCCCTTAAATACCAACAGACTGTCTTATTATTATAACTATTTATATATTGTCGTTAGTTTCGATTAATAATAGTGATAGGGGTGCATTCCCATAGTAAAAAGAGTCCTCTCAAATCACTAATGTATTATCTTGATTAATCCACGTGGGCCTCAGAAGATCGAAGCCAGTACGTGTTTTTAGATGGAGCCGCAGGATCCACCCAAACGTCGTCAATCAATTTGCGCTGCCCTTCTGGATAATAAATACCAGATTTTGGATGTGGAACCCAATATGATGATCGACCTCCACCATCCCTCTCTTTCTCTTTCTCCACACAATCGCTGGAGTCGGGGGTCGAAACGATCTTGTTAATATCCACCGAAGCCCATGACGATGATCCATAACAACATCTGCGGCCGCTGACAGTAAACAAACACAAGAAAATACAAATCAGTATCGAAAACATTGGTAATGAATGCAGAAAATATACATACCTAGGCCAGGCATCTTGCCTCTTCCTGCATACAATGGACCTCATCACTTGCGTAATGCCTTCCATTGTCTCTATGGATCTGCTATATTTTCCGGCTACTTCTTCTCATCAAACAACTGAGCAATTATATAAAAAATAGTATATCCATTAATGGCAATTGCAGGAATCCTCCTACTTGCTGTGAGAGAGACTATGAAACAGGGCTCCTACTTCTGATAGGACAGAATGGTATGAGTGATCTCAGTCAGCCTGTCATTTTCCTAATCGGTTGGCGAGTAATTCGAGCGACTAACAATACAAAGAATGCACAGGTCACAGGAGAAATTACTACCTTTGTAATTTTATAACCAGTTGGATGGTTATAAAGAGGCTCGCCCAATATTAATTAATGTTGAATAAGTTTCAGGTCCCGACTAAACCTCAATTCCTATTAGAAAAATGAACAATGCAAAGAATGCGAATCGCTTTTGATGATGGCGGACTGGGCTTACACAAAAACCAACGGGCCGCCACATGAAAGCAGTCTTGCATGTTAAACAGTCGGGGAATGGATTTCATTGGTCAAAGCATCTCTCTTTACGTCTGATCAATTTGAATACGTTCAATTCTCCTGCTTAATGCCCGCCGCCCTATACATGGATGGAGGAATTTTCCTTTTCTTTTGTCCCGTCAGCTACTCTTTCTGGGGAGCCAACGCGTCGGCCCTAATTTGAATTGAAATTATTTATATTATTAATACCTGTTATGCAGATATCTATTCTAGGACAGAATGAAATAATGCAGCGCGTGCGGACTCTGGTTGGATTGAGGAATAATTCGGGCAATAATAATGATAAAGAGGCAAAGATTGGAATCACTTTTGGTAATGGTGGACTGACCATACCGACGGCGGCTACGAAATAAATAGGGAAAGCAGTCTTGCATGTTAAACAGGCGGGGAATGGATTTCTGTTGTCAAAGCATCTCTCTTTACCTCTGATCAATATGAGTACGGTCATTTTGAATTGCTCAATGTACGGGGAAAGAATTTTCAATTTGGTAGTTAAAAGTACTTATCATGTACAACAATCGAAAGCATTGAGGGAGTCATTATGTATTGCTTAATTTTTGGTAAAATTGTTATATACATGTAAATTTATTGTTTATTTTTTATTATTTTTTATTTTGTATTTATTTTTTTGACATATTAGATGTAATATTTAAAAAGATTTAATGTTATAAAATGAAAGTATAAAAGAAATAAATCTTAAATTTTCTCTTTCAACCCAATTCAAAAGCAACGATGATTAAGTCAAATAACTACACTATTAGGGCTTTTCCATCATGACTGACTATGCCTAAATGGTTGAGTAATAAAGGTTACCCTGAAATTGCACCCTGAAGGTGTTATGGTCATCTTGATAGTGACAACAAAATTAAGTATAAGGTAATTAGAACAGAAAGCAAAGTTATGTAATACACAGAGCAATAAAATGGAAAACAATTTTTAGTGAAAATGCATGTGTAATAAGATTGAAGAAAACTCATTTTTAAGGATTGTTATGCAAGATTACATAAAAAGATGTATTTTTTGTGTAGTGATTATCTAAGATAATCACCTTACTCTCATGTATAGTGTCAAACATGATCCACAACAAAAAATTCTCATGCTCAAAGTAAAGGTTAATGCATGGTTGTATATGGGTAAAGAGAAGCTTCAAGGGAAAGAAATGAAGCTCAAAACCTCTAAGGTATGGGTCATTTGCCATCTAAGAGCAGGTCAGATAGAATGCTTGATCCTCCTCATGCCCCATACAACTGACCCAATCATTTGAATGTGCTTAGGAATAAATTTTGAAATGGGCACGGCTCAAGCTACTGGTTGGGAGCCTATTCCAGATGGCAACGACTTACCAAGTTTAGGTTGGAGTTCGGATGATATGGATCCTCTACCTTTGAGACTTGCTCTTGTTTCTTGATAGTTTCCTCTTATGACTTTTATTTTTTGTGATTAGCTTCTAGGTGCTACCTAGATTTGATACTTTTCTCCTAGGCTCTACCTAATGTCATGGCGTGCTCTCATACTACCTATTGTTTTTCTGAATTATTTATATATTTATGTTAAGTTAATATATAGTTATATATCATCAAAAAAATAATAATTTTGATACTCAAAATTAGTTATTTATTTATTTTACTTATTATTATTAAGATTGTTCATCTTATTAGTATTTGTTGAAAAAATATTTATTAAAATCATTCTTATGAAATTGTATTAGAAATGTATAATGCAAATTTTCTTTAGAGTTCTAAAGTTTTGACATTAACTTTATAAAATATATTATATTTTTTATAAAGAAAAAGATTGAAAAAACTTATTTTTCTAGTTTTCTATTAGTTAGAAGACATTGACAAGACTAATTTCCTAAGATAATTCAAATATTTATCAGATAAAAAAAGAGAAAAAGTGTATATGATCATTTTTTCATGATTTTATTAAAAAAAGTTTTTAGGTTGTGTATGTTTAATTCTCATAGTGAATGTCTTATACAATCAATAATGAAAAACAATATTGGCCAATATAAAATTAATAATATTTTCCTACTAATGCATTACAATTTGAATAATGTCATTACT
>JARHVA010006729.1:372500-387500 GCA_037957365.1 Torreya grandis | reverse complement strand
TCACTTATGGCCTTTTAAATATATGAAAATTGACTATAACAAGTTGAATATGATTATGGATAAATTATCATATCCTATTTATTAATTTTAAAAAAAATATTTCAAACAAGTTCTTAGATAAAAAGTTATGTCATCTACAAGATAGCTATCTGCATCACATATGTTACCATTGATTGTCTTTATAATAGGGATGAGTATGAGAAGGATCTTTATTCTAATTATGAATATCATAACTCCTAGTATTAGGACACAAAGGATAATGAATATGAGGATGAGGATGATGATAAGTAAATTTAGTATTTTTCTCTATAACTATTTATTTTTTAATTTATAAGGAACATTTTATTTCCCTTTGGAATTATAGTAATATACATTATTGTATTTGTTTTTAGATTAAATATCATCTTACTTGATTATAGAATTTATAAACTTAAAATTTATATATATTCAAAACTCAAATTTGTAATATACATATCTATAATAAAATATATAATAATAAAGTATATATTATTATATAGAATAATTTAAAATTGTTATAGTATAATTTAATTCACAAACACATCTAATTAAAAATAATTATATTATATTTATTTTTAAAGTAATTTTCAATTATATTTATTACATATTTCCACTATTTATTGGTGACACAAAGGCCACACACAAGTGGCATTTGCTCCATCTTTACACTATCAATAGTTAGTGAACATGCCATGTAAATGTAGTGTTATGGTCATACAAATGTGGCCCAAAGCTTTCATATAAAAACAATTATTCACATTCACATCAAATTTTAATCACACAATTATTCAAATAACTCAATTTTTCACTAAAAATGACATAGCAAACATTTAATTTATACCATGAATTTGAATCTACTAATGGTACTAGTTACACTTTGTGTAGTAGTAAGGGTTTTCCTCTTGTGCCTTATGTATTAGTTCTTGTGGATTTAACATATAACCAACATGATAATAATAGGATAATATACACCTTTAATTTATTGATCTTTCTCTCTAGTCCTTATACAAATGCATAAAGCTATATATGTGGACATATTGATAGGAAAATAGTAGATAAATATGTAGCCTATTTTTATCACATTAAATAACTCTATTTTTTTTAAAATGATTTTATCTCTCCTTTTATAATAATATATCCTATTTTGATGAATGCATGTCTTGTTTCCAAACTTTTTGCAAATTATCAAGCATAAATATTCAATAGTAGAAGACTTAATGTGAAAAAGTATGTTACCCTTACGATACCAGTTTGACTATTTCAATGGAAATAGATAAAAATGAGAGGTACATTATAATTATTTGAGATTCCCTTTTATTTTTTAATATTTTCTCTCCTTTGTAAATAAGATATTAAATTATTTGGAAACTTAAAATCTTAGTATATCTCTCAGCCTAGATGTTGTTGTTTTTAGGTTTACATAGACATCAAAATTTTGCACAAAATCAATTATTTCAGTGTTTTTCTATCAATTTAACTTGTTTAGATTATTTTTACATTTCACCACCATTTCTATGAAGTCTCTTACCCAACATATACATATATATTTGATCTAAATATCTTTAAAAAATAGCAATACATATCCACAACGTATTCATTTATATATTTGGAATAAATATTATCCATTAACTAGGCCTCCCTAAGAAATACATCTATACATATCTATTGGGAAATCCCTTAGCCCTGGGGCTTATCCTATAAAAAATTATACCATATTGTATCTTGTAGCTTTATGGGTCTATCTATTTATTCTCTTAGTCATGAGCCTTAACCCTTCACATTTTCATTTTAAAAAGTTTTCTCTCTTGATTTAGTCATTCTAAATCATAATATATATATACAAGGTCTTGTTAACAGGGTAAATTTTACTGGGGAATATTCTTTAATTCATTAATATTCCAATTTTTGGATTTTGGTTTTGGCATTATTTTAGGGTCAACAGATGGGACCAGATCACCAAAATTTTAGGGATATAAATTATTTTGGGGGTTAACTCACCCACCCTTTACAACATTATCTTAGAAAGTAATTTAATTCCCCCCTCTCCCCCCTCTCTCTCACACACACACACAAAGATATATATATATATATATATAGGCACACACACACACACACACGCACGCACGCACGCACGCACGCACGCACGCACGCACGCACACACACACACACACACACACACACACACACACACACACACACACACACACACACACACACACACACACACACACACACACACACACACACACACACACACACACACACACACACACACACACACACACACACACACACACACACAACACACACACACACACACACACACACACACACACACACACACACACACACACACACACACACACACACACACACACACACACACACACACACACACACACACACACACATTGATATAGAAATTATTTTAGCGGTATGATAGACTCATTTGATGTAACCTCTTATTAGAGTCATTCGACTGAGATGTTCAACCCTAACATTTCGTAGAGCCATTTGTCCTAGCCATTCGACCTAGCCAATCGACCCTACTATTTATATGATTAACTTGATCCTAATTTTCATCCAAACCATTTGTTAGAGCTGTTCAACCTAACTATTTGATAGATCTATTTTACCTAGCTATTCAACCCAACCATTCATCCTAGCCATTCGACCCTATCATTCGACTAAGCCGTTTGACCCAACTATTTGGCCATGTTATTCATCCCAATAATTCATCACAATCATTCATCTATGAGAGGACATAAAGTATGCTTTAAAAAAATGAAACCTATGTTATAAAATCCTTAGTTGGGTAGAAAACCTAAAAATCAAAAAATAATTATGGACCTATCTATTCGCTAAGGCTACGAATCAAATTCTCTTAAATGAGTATAAGGGGGATTCAGATATGGGCTCTTAAAATTTAACCTGCTTGTTAAGCTATTGTATATATTATTTTTAAGAGCATAGAGATAAAAGTATAAGAATACTTCATACCCCACTACATGAAAGGTCAAGCCTAAAACCAAGATTCTCCATTCAACATATGCTTCATCTAATAATACTCTACACATCTAAAACTTATCCATATTATTCTCTCTAAAAATTCCCTTATACCAAGGAAGGGTATTAATAATTTAGTAGTGATATTAATCAGCTATAGGGTAGAGACGGTTAAAACCCCTACCTTAAAATTTATATTCACACATGGAGAGAACTACATATAGGTTTGATTCCAAGAATGTAGGATACATATTTTATAATGTTGATTTATTGGTTTCTCAACTCAATTACATTTTATTTTTATTTTATAGTGTGAAAGATAGATGAAAATGAATATTTAGACATACATCATATTTAGTCTTGAATATTTATGAATTGAATAAAAAATTACAATCATGAAAACATCATGCAAAATAATGTAAAAACCTAAACATGGAAATGATATCGAGACATAATCAAGAGAATAGAGAATAACTCATATGCATAAAAGCATAACAAAAGCAATTAGGATTTTTATGGCTAGGATTGCATAAGATAAACTTATACAAGTAAAAGTATGTCTCAAATTAGTACACAGGGTGAAAAATATTTTAAGTGGATTAATTATATTAGAAAAAGCTATAAATATAATCACATTTTAAAAAAAGTCAAGGTGTATTTGTTTCATAACGTCTTTTTCTATTCATTGTGTTTATTTAACTTACCTTTATGATAATTGGAAATGTTTTTTCTAGTTATCCTCTCATATAGATCTAAAGTTTCTATCTCATTTAGACATGCTTAGATTTATTTATATCATCTTATTTATACCTATCTTATGTAAATCTAGAATTAGGGTAAACATAAATGGTGAACCTTGGATCTTTATAACATGTAACCTAGGGTTTTATACAACCCTTTTATTGTAAACTTTCATGTTTGGTATTAGATTTGATTTATTTCCATGATTTATTAAATTCTAACCATAATTAATAGTTAGGTACCTACACAATCAAAAATTTTAACTAGGGTTTATTCATTAATTGCATACAACCATTGGTTTTACAAACCCACATTCTATTAGGCTCTGGTAATCATTAAATTTTAGTTTATTTTTATTTCCTCTTAAAAAATGGTTAGTTATTTTAATAACATTTTAACAAATTGCAAGGTTAGAGCATAAAATATTACTATTGCTTCTTTTGATCTATAAAATAATATAAATTTGAAAAAAAAAAACATAAATTAGGCTACTCCACCTCAAGATATTAATCCTCTTCTTGCTCCTACTTAAACTGAATTTAACAAATATTATGACCTTATAGACCAATCTTCTAATATACAAACTAAAATTTAAATCTTAGATTTAAATCACCAATTTTCAATGACATTGAAAAATTATTTATAACATTCCACCTTTCCATTTAATATTCAACTACTATTTTCATTAGTTATGTAAATACATTAAGAAATAGTGAGTAACTCAGTATCTTTGACCACTAGTATTTATCACATATAAAAAATAATGACAAATATTTTTGTATTCATTAAATCTACCTTTGGAAAACATGGATTCAATATGGTTCTTGTATATAATGGTACTAGACTACACATTTTTACCATTAAATTTATTAAAATATTGGAATTCACTCACAAATTTTTGATGAGCTGGCCTTCTTTCCCCTTACAAATATTGAATTATAGCTTACTTCAGCATGTTTCTGATAGCACTTGGACTGATTATTGTTAACATTAGTTTTGTTTTCATATGGTTGTGATGCAAGTACCTTGGATAACTCATGTTATATATTATGTTGTAGTTAATGCTCACATTAGATTCATTATATCCTAATATGCATACTACTTACACTTGATTCATTTTATCTTATTTTATGTATATGTTACTTTAGCTTAGTTACATTATTAATTGATTTTACTTTAACATGTCTCACTGATGTGGATTGACATTGATCACTTTAAATATATAGATTGTGCTTCATAGGGCATACTCAAGGTGATGGTTATTAGGACCAACTCTTTCCATTTTTTGGTTTAGATGATTGTACTTCATGTCTATTGATTCATTATGCATTATTATTAGTATGTCAACATCATTTAGGGACTGATAATATCTTATTTTTTGGATATAGGCACTAAGGCATGAGTTAATATCGGTGATGGGTTTGGGCATCTCAGGTATACTTATGGGTGATTGAGCAGTTAGAATGTCACTGCAATAGGTATAGGATGTATTATATGTTATTATGCCACCATTAGTTTGAGTTTTTATCATTGTCATTTTTTGTCTCTTATTGATCTTCCCATATTATGTAGGTGGTTATGGATTATTGATTGAGGTTATTTCTCACGTTTTGTTTCATATGTTGACTCTTTTTTTGAGTGATGCTATTATTGTTATGGCTTCCCTTTTATTCTAGTTGAGGTTTGGTATGAATAGATTGTATTGGTTCTCTCAACCTTATAAATCATGTTAACAACCTCCTTCATAGGTGATTGTTTGTCAGGAGCTTTGATCAAGTTGAAGGGATTGGAAATCATTATCATTATTTATTCATTTTTATATTTGGGTGGATTTTATGATTTTTGGTTATCTCATCATTTTTGTTGTGACCTTATGGGTTTATAGAATGGAAGCAGAATACATTTTCACCTATGTTACCATTTGGGATCATCTTGAGAACCATTGATTTAAGATGCTCATTTATATTTATTTTATGTCTTACTCAACCTGAGGTTGTTCAACTTGTTCATGGGCCATACCCTTATCTTTTTTCCCTATCCTAATTACATCATCTCTTATAATGGATGGATCTTATTAGATCATTAGATAAATCCTTATAGACATATCAACCTTCCTCATCCTCACATAGACTATATAATCATCATCAAGATTCAAAAATATCAAATCATGTTCATATTCATAATTTCCATATATTTGTTTGAATTATATTTGGAATTTATTTATCTATTTCACTATTACCTTCTAGGGTCCTAGAATTAGACTTTAACTAGTATAAACTTGAAATTACCTATGAATTTTGAGGTCTTGGCTAATTGTTACCAATTTTAGAACTTTTGCCTCCCAATGCTGAGGGGTGTCTAATGATACCTGGCCAATCTATCCCTCTTCAAGTTCTCATTTATATTATTTGATAGTTGATAAGATATCTCATGATTGAGAAGTTTTTCATGCACATGTATGGGTAGATCGAAAAAGACCTCTAGTATACCCTCAACTTTGATAATTTTATGTTTTTTATAGAACCAATAATCACCCAAAGTCTTGAATAATCTCTTGATATTTGTAGATAGTCTTGGCATCAAATGTTATTTTATAGTTATTTAAACCATGGGATAGAAAATGTCTTCTATTGTCTGCATATGATAAATATACTTGTTAATGTGAAGATGATCAAAATCACCATGAATATCTTTTTTCTCTTTTGGCTCCCAATGAGGGGTCCTTATAGGTATAATAGTCTCACATATATATTCATCTACCCAATATGAAAACATGTAAATGTTATTTTTTGCTTGATCGTGCACGACCCTCTGATTTTTTAAATTAAAACTTATGATTTACAAAAATGGGTGAATTTAATTTTTTTATAAAATTATAGATAGAAATGGGACACATACTTCATACACATACGATATGGATGGGGTTCGATGGAACCAATTCAAAATGGCCTTTGATTTTGGACACAATGTATAAATTTGAGAACTGGGATTATATTTATCTTGGAAAACCTATTGGTATTGTGAGCCCATATTATTAAATTACCACTAAAACTATTATATTTGAACCATTCATTGACTTTTTCTAGTTGTAAGCATTCTATAATTTAAACAATATACAAAATTTATTAGAGGCTAGATTAGCCACAAAGGCCATTATCTCTATATTATTATTTTAATATAAAATGTTATCTGTAAATGTTTATGCTATAAATAATTTATAGGCTATGTCAGCATAGGGAACTAACTGATGATTGGTCATCGATTTACGAATCTTGATAGATTTGATTGATAATAGGTCAACTATGTATTCCATGCCATCATGAGTTAAATCGTTCACATTTTGGTATTGTTAAATAACCTTGAGCTTGATATAAATTTATAAATAGTGGTTGAACACATTATTCAAAGTGGTCTAATCAAAAAATTTATCCTTAAACTCTTGTTTAGTTCTAAAGTAGAACAATAAGGGAGAAACCTCTTGATTCTCAAATTCCATTATTGACTAAACTAAATTGTGTACTTAACTATAAAAATTAAGGATTACAGTCAATATACAACTTTAATTAGTAATTCACAAGTTAAAAAATTTAAAATCTAATTAAATTAGATGTAGGAACATATCATATAACACATTTGCTTAGCTAACAAATTCATTGCTCAAATCCTCCATGCATGAGAATTAATTATATATTAAAAGTCATTACTAGTCCATTCTAATTTTTTGATTTTATGACGTAATATTTTGTGGTCTTATTTGACACAAGGAATTTTATCATTGTCTTTGGTTACTTAATATTCATTTAAGTTTGAATGTGTCAATTTTCCTTTACAAATGCCATGATATAACATTTTCACAACCTTTAATTTTATTATTTTCAATTGAATGTGTCCTTTTAGGATGCATAACATCTTTTTTGTTTATCACTTGATTTATATTTATTATTATATCCTCATGTTGTGTCAGTATATGGAGTAACAAAGGTATGATATGTGGTATGGCACATGGAAAAGGATTGTTATAGAATGGACATATGGATCTGATTAAATCTTTTAGGGTTTAACTATGTAAATCCTATGTTTAGATTAAAACGTTGAGATGTCTAAATCAATCATATAATATGCAATAATTAAGTATTGATTTGTTATGGATTTTAACCTTTTTTGACTTCATAAAAATAGTAATAAATATGTTTAAATAGAGACTTATCTAGAAATTTATTGCTGAAAATGACATAGGTTATAAAATCTGATTTCTAAATAGGTGTGAGTCTTGTCAATAGGATCCTAGGATCTATTTTCTCACTAGATAGTAGTCCCTCACTTGGATTACATAAAAACACATGAGGCATGGAAAAGGTAGGCTAAAGGGCCACAATACAAGGGACATGGCCACATGTCACTATATATGAGAATAAATACATACAAGAACATGTTCAAAAGTCCACATACACAGACAACAATAAATTTTGGCTTAGAGTCACTTATAACGACAAATTCAAATGTCTACATATAGAAGCAAGAAAACACTCACAAGGGACATGGGTACATGTCCAATTCATATAAATAGATAAGTGATATAGAGCCAAATAATAATGGAATATTAAAATGCCCTCAAAAATGGAAGAAGCATAGGAAACAAAATCAAGTATAATCTAGTATAACTATGTAGTACAAATCTATGTAAATGCTAGGATGCACAAATATTGAGTTTAACTAGTGATAGTTGGTAAAAAATCTGAGTAATGAGTAGTAATGATCAATATCAAGATGTATCAATGCATAAAATGGATTGTATAGTATGTAAGGATAGAACATGTTAAAAACAACTATGTCGGAGATGCCCCTAAGTGGCCAGATGTATCATATGTATAAACCTAGATTAGTATATATGCCCCTAGTGGGTAGATGATAACTAGTTTGGATCAGTGTAGTGGATCCAAATCCTCTATGTAATCTGTAATTACTCAAAAAGAATAAGTTAAACATATGTGTATGATAATAATGACTATACTAGGATAGCTAACAATAGGCAATATATAGTAAGTAGTATAAATGTAATCATAACAATGCATACAATATGTAAATTTTGTATCTTTGAAATATTTGTTTGTTTTTTGAGTATAAGATATGTAAAAGAAAAATGAAAATAAACTATTTAAAAGGAGCTAGAGAGTGAAGGATGTATGTACAAGAGTAGGGACCATACTAACCAATGAGTCTCATGAGAAAATCACTACCATTACATGACATGTGTCAAATAAGGGAATTGTGATTGTGCAGGCAATGTGAAAGGGAAACTATGATCCCATAATCTACTGTGTTGTATAATGAAATTGCTTGTGTAGTGATGCTATGATATTGTGGAACTGATCATGATACCCTATGAACTGTAAGGGTCTTAACAACCAATCTAGTAAAAGAAGGATCTATATGTGATTTAGGTGCCCTATCATAGGAACCCAATAAAATGGATCTCAAAATAAAATGAGTAGAGGAATTTCCTTTAAAATATGTGACATATCTTTGACATATGGGTCTCTCTAGTAATGGTCATCATGGGAGAGAATATGTATGTGTAGATATCATAGTAAACATAGCCTACATTGATGACTCTATTAAATTTTTTGATGTATACATAGGAGTTATTCTCTCTATTATAACTGATAGCCATGACATATCTAGTAATGGTTCTAAAACTGTAAATGGTGTCTGTGTTAGAACTATAGCTAGTGTCTATCCTAGAAATGCCTTCGATATGGGAAGAGGATACTCATATGAGATAACCTCAACCTTTTCCACCTAATTAGCATGTATATAATTCATTCATCGCTATATTATATATGGGATGGATAGAAGCTATTATAACCATGGCTTGCCCAATAATATATCAAATACACCTACAATATGTACTATTAGGAGTCATGTGGCTATGTGTGCTAGTTTAACCTATAATGAAATCAAATCTCACTAATGGAACTCTAAACATGGCCACTAAAACCACTAGTGATTGTAATTGTGGGTAATATATCCCTCTCTATGTAGCCTAAGTACTGCAAGAGTGCCATAGTGCACATACGTATGCTTGAACCATTTTCAACCATAACATTATGAATAATATGGTGGTTTATGTATGATCATATAAATAACACATGTAAATCTATGTCATCATCCAAAATATTGTACTTTGAAAATGTGATAAGTGGTCTAGGTGTCATTGTAGTATGATACATTCTAATAATGTTATGTAATAGATGTGTCTCCTTTGTAACTATGTGCTAGGAATTTTGGGGTTGATGTATTTAGTATGTATAGTGAACATCTAATGTGCCCCTACCTCATTCACTATATATATTGGGAAAATATCAAAAAATATGTTTACTACCTTAGCCTCTATTTGTTATTATTTTGGTACCTATATCAAAATACCAACAACAATAATATTAGCCTTATTAAAATCTTGTATTTTGTGCTTTAGGATAATGCATCTATTTGTCATGTGTCCTGGTGCCCTGTAATACTCATTTAATGCATTTGAATCAAACCTCTTGAAAAAAGGCCATACTCTAGAACATTAGTGAAGACTCTACATTAAGGAGTAAATAAAACCAATCAAGGAGATGGCTCGTAAGCTACATTGACTATTAATATTTGATCAGTTCTATTATACATGCCCTTTACCTTGTATGAAGGTTTCTTTCAAATCGAAATGGTTGATTTTGATCCATTTGTGTACTTGAATTTTCCCATTGATAAGAGCCTAAGCTCTCTTCATTGTATTTAGTGGAGATCCTATTACAGAAATTGGAGCCATTCCATAGATTACATGGCTTAATATTTTCCCAAACCTTTTATATTCTTTTGGACATAAAGTATCCAATGATCTAGACTGGATACTGGATGAAGAGTAAATTAGGGAAGCTGATCCCTTTTCAAGATTTCTTACCCTTGGGCAAGCTTGAGGGGATACAATGTCTAAATTACACCTTCCATTATTTTGGGCCCCAAATGGCCCACATAATTCATTTGTCACATAAGGTAGTTCTTTATCAAGATATGTCGATGTGTCACATCCCTTCAGCTTCATGCATGAGGCAATAATATTCCCATTACATCCTATGGAATCTTTTACCTTGCAAGTAATTTGTCCAAAATAAATCCTAGAGCCATTTGTCCAAATTCTAATTATATATTTTAGAAGGTACCTAGCATGACAAGTAATACACATGGGTGGATGCAATAATTTTTGAGCAAATTTGAAATTTTAATTAAAGAAGTTGAACATTGCAGCAAATTATTAGACATCATAGCCTAATATGAGTAAAGAATCCATAATCACAAAATATATTTTAATATTATAAAATAAAAGTTTATATTAATTAAAAAACATAAGCATAAAACAACTTGAGGCTTTGATCTCAAAGCTCAATTCCAATTAATTAAACAATAATATTATGGAAGAAATTACAAAACAACATTAAACTTAAAGTCTCATAATCATTATTGATAAATTTCTCCTTCTGCTACTTGTTGGTTGGTACTAGTAGTGGTTGTGTTGTCTATGAGGATTAGGATCCTAGAATCTTGGAGATCTTTCACTATAAAATAGATATTGGTAAGATTTGCTCATTCTTTTGAAACAACATCTCCCACTGATAGTAATGATGGGTCTGATTCAACTTCTTTTTAAACAAATCATCAGGGTCTAAGCCATTTTCATGAACGATTTACTCAATGTATTACTTCACTTATTGAATCAAACAAGTTTTTCCTTAAAAGAAATTATCATAGAAATACTTTTGCATGCATTCTTCAAATGCATTTCAAGGAAAACAACTTGGTTCTTCATATTTATATATTTTGAATTCAAATTATTAAAAAATATTTAATTAGTTAAATTTTTTAAATAAAATTTTAGTTTAAAAAACTAGAAAGAAACTAACCACAATTTGTTTTTCCACATTTGCAAGATCCACTAGGCTTTTATTTTTTGCCCATTTGTTATAGTATTCTTGGGATTTTTCATTTATGTTCTCAATCCTATTTAACATGATAAAAACAAAATTCATCATTAAATCTATTATTCACCACAAAACTTCCTAAAACTGCTTAGTTGAATAAAACATAAATTTTTGCTGGATGATGTTCCACTATCACGTATAATTGATTACATTGAATGTGGTTACAAAAACACCCATTTATTTCCTAAATTATCACTTTTGACCAATGCTCCCAAGTTCTCAATTAAACAAGGTTTGGAATAATAAAATAATCTACATAAGATTTAGTATTTTCTACTGATAAATTAGAAATAGGAAAATTAGTTTGTTGATCATCTATTTGGGGAATCCTCTGCACAAGACTATCTTTAGTGTTGCTATGTGGAGAATTGGGAATACAAGGTTGTTATGAAGGCTCCATGATCTGAGATCTCTATATGATATCATGTGGGTTGAAAAGAACCATGGGCATGCCACTTTCAATTCCCAAATACTCTTCATCTAGATCAATATCATGAACAAATATGGTCCCCATTACATTGGGCATACCACCAAGCAAAAAGTTTGGAAACTCGAACATTATAACCTGAACCATGCCACTGGTTTGAGCTAGGATAAACAAATATTTCCCAATACCATTAGTTATAAGACCATTATGGGGTGTTGGCATTAGAGGTAATTCTTTTCTTTGAGAAGAATAACCTATAAATGGGAATTAAAATCACTAAAATAACCAACTAAAAAAATCTAATCTAATATTAGCATTTCAAAAAACTAGATCTATTTAGTGCACTTTACCATTTTTCTTGTTGTGGTTATTTTTATCGTTGTTGTTATTGTTGTTGTTGCTATTAATGTTGAAAATTTTTAACTATTGCTATTGATGGGGAACTCTCAAAGCTTTTCCAAATTCACCTATATTTTTCAATTTAGATTGCACAAGCTCTTATATTACTGGTATAGCTTCAAAAATTAGCTTTTATTTGATTAAATACTATTTTATGATTGTAATATATATATATATATATATATATATATATATATATATATATATATATATATATATATATATATATTACAATGACAAAAGAGTATTCAATCAAATAAAAGCTAGTTTATGAAGCTATACCAGCAACATGACTGGAGGGCTATGCAAGAGGTGTAATTGAACTATGTATTTATTTTCTTATTATCAATTTATGCTCAAATATATATGGAGTTAATTATGCATCCTCCTTCATGTCTACTTCTATTATGCCCTGAATAGGTTGACATCCCTTGGTTGTTACATTTCTTCTAGAAATAATTTCATATAATTTTTTTTGCTAGGAAAAGATAATTTTATTTAAAATTAACTAGATCTATATTTATGTGATTATTTGAAATAAATTTACTAAAAATCTCAAACAATATCAAATAACTCCAACTAACCTCATGTGCATCAAGGGAGAGTACATTGACAAACATTGTGTGATTAAGAGAAGGAATAGAGGATTCTTGTAAATCCAAAATCACTTCATAGTATAATGTAATGATAGAATTACAACAATAAAACTTATTATTTTTATTGTGCAAAGACAAGTTCAAATCATCTTTTATTTTTTTGGAAATAAAAGTGCACCAATCCAACAGTTGAGTGCCGAGAGTATGAAGAATGTAAATCAGAGCTCATAATGGAATATCAAATGGTCTACCTTGTAAAATAATTCTTGCTTGGAAAATTTAAAGCATTTCCATAATAAAAAGGTTTCTAACATAGTCAATTTTTATCCCCCTTTTACCATGACATTGAGTATCTATAAAAAAATTTAACCAGTTAGAACTAATATAAGTAAAACTAGTAAAAAATGATCAATTATAAATTTTAAAATACATACCATCAACTTGTAGCAAGTAATTGGACTCGAAATACTTTTTTCCTCATCATTCATCAAGGCATTTACGGTGACTAGGTCCCCATGCTTGTAAGGTAGACCTGTTAGTCTTTGAATATTGTCTAGATAGATTCTGAATGAAACATTCTAGGAGTCCAAGGTGGTGTGAAACATGATGGAAGAAGCATCAAAGCTTTCCAAGAGAACAATTAGAAAATGAATATATTTCTCATACTGGACCATGTAGATAATGTCCTTCAACTTTTAAGGATCCACCCAATCACTATATGTGTCTTATTGTTGTAGAAGCCTTTGGATGATGTACACATAAAATAATGTAAAGTGGGTTTGTGGTTTTCTATTACCTCTATGTAAACATCAGAAGAGGTCTGAGAAATGGAAGCCATGGATGAAAATAGGGTTTTGAAAGTTAGGGAAAAGAGTGAAAAACTCTTAAACATATAAGTAGAGTAAGAAATGGAAAAAAATTCAAAATGAGGTGCATTTGGCACATTTATAAGCATTTAGCTTGATAGGGGCAACTGACATTATGGTGTGGGCACTGACCAAAGATACCTATGATATAGATGAGTGGTCCATGCTACATCAACCATGTATATGGGTGATTGATAATACACTATAGCCTACCTAAATAATGAGGGTGATATTCCCAACCACTCTAACACTCACCCAAATTATACAAGCATACATCCATAATACACTGGCATTCATTTGTAGTTATAACCTATTGGTAAATGACTATGGAAGTGATGTAGAAGAGCATCAACACCCTCATAGGTGAACAATGATTCATTTAATATGATTAGACACCTATTAATATAGTGTTGATGCCCATCTAAATCACATAGGTATCCATTTGCATGGTGCTAGTGTCTACCTACACCATGATGGTGTTCATTCGGGTTATGAAAGAATTCATATATAAGTTTTTGGTAAGAATCCACACCATGTAAACATTCATTTAATTTTAACAGGTGTTCATCTATATTATTCTATCGATCACCCATATAATACCATTGAACATCCACATGAAGTCTACATACACCTGTGTCATGTTATCATTCATCTATATTGCACAGATGCCCATCCACATTATCTTGGCATCTATCTATCTTATATGGGAATTGATATACATCATGATGGTGAACATCTACTTACATGAATTCATGTGCCCACATCTTATTTTTATTTATCTATGTGGCTCTAGCATTCATCTTCATCTTACCACCATTCATCTTTGGTGTGGCAGTTTTCATCTACATCTTTTTGTCATTTTTATGATGTTATAGAGTCATTCACCTAGGTTTCTTAGGAATTTGTCCATGTTTGCAATCCTTTTATGA
>JARHVA010006729.1:362500-365000 GCA_037957365.1 Torreya grandis | reverse complement strand
TAAGGATATGCCTTATAAACAAATTTTCCACCATTGCGAATTTGATTCACCTTAGGACTTCCATGGATTGTTTTATATAACCTACTAAAATGAACCTTGGATTACATGTGCGTTTATCTTTTATGACTGAACTGGAGTGATGAGGGTGGTTATAATTATTCCCTTAAATTTTGATATGAATGGATGTTTCTAGTGTTTAATTTATTATTGGTAATGGAAAGAGTGACACATAGGTGGTGGATAACTTACTACTATTTCTCTCAATGTTATATTTATCTTAACTTAGTACTCACTATAAGTATTTATTGTGGGTTTCCAAAACATTTATTATGTTTCTTTTTGTTGATAACTCATTCAAGATAATAATAGAAGGATAAGTGAAACCCATTGAGGGTATTGTTGAGTGCTTGAACATTTTAATGCTTTGGGGGTAGAGTTAGAGTTTTATGTAAATAGCATTTAGCTATGGCAATTAAGTTTCATGACTTGTGAGGTGTTTCATATTACACTCTATTAAATTACTATCGTTTAATTTATTTTTAAATATTTTAAATTATAGTAAAGATAATAATTTAAGGAGATAATTACTTTGGTACCCTAGTATATGTAAAATATCCTATTATAAAAATTATTTAATAAATTATGTTAAATTAATGATTGTACAAACTATCTTCATTGACGCTCTTCCTACACTAGTCACAAAAAAATCAAGACAACTTATGTTCTGCATTAGCAATAGTATGTAAGTATAAAACTGCATATACACATATTTCACTAGTTAAAGATGGTCTATTTATTGTTTTACTTGATAATCATTCCAATTTATTGGATGGTAAAATAATAGCCATGAAGTTCTCATTGTTTTTAACAAGCATAAATGTTTTAGACAATGATGGTAAAAATTTATTGGTGTACCACTATAATAAATATCGAAGGTGAGGGGGAGAGGTTCCTCACGAGAAAATAAACAAAATCAGGTATTTATCTAAGCTAAACCAAAACATAATACTCTAATTTTAAAACATCACTAGTTAAACAATCGTAAGTCCAATCAATGTTAACCAAGTATTTATCATGTTGAAGGTGATTATAACCATTTATTTAAATGTTATATGAATGGATGTTTTTACTTTTTTATTTTTATTGATAATTGAAATAGTGATATATAGGTTATGGATACTTCAGTATGACACTTTTATCAATGTCACGTTTATCTTAACTTAGTACTTAGTAAATTTGTTTATTGTGGGATTGTAAAACACTTATTTTATTCTTTTTTGTTTATAACTCAATCAAGTTAATAATAGAGTGTTTACAGAAACCTAATGACTACATTTTTGACTACTTGAAAAAATTAATGTTTTAAACACATAATTGGTGTTTTGTGTGAATAATGTTTAAGTATGATACGTAAGATGCATGAGATGTGAGTTATTTGATGGTAAACCCTTATAGGTTGTTAGAAATCAATTTATTTATTTAAATTTTAATTTAAATAAATATAATAATTTAAGGATATAATTCTTTAGAATCTGACTATATGTAGCATATCTTAATTACACAAACTACTAAATAAATTATGCATTGAATGAATGATTATTCCCTAACTAATCATTAATTATTTCAAGCAATGTGTAATATAATAAACATAAAAAAAGAATTATTTCTTAACTAGTCATTAACTTCTTGAAGCAATCAACAACAAGTAGTCAACATAATGTTCCTCCATTATTGAGGGATAATTGTGCTAATGTGACAGATGGGCATGTATAATTGTTTATTGTGTGCTTGAAAATAATATTGTGTTCAATTTTTTTTAAGTATCTGAATCTATTAATAATATAAATATCTTAGAAAACCATTGAATGTATTGTTGAATGTTTGAACCCTTGATGGGATGTTTATTTGGGAATGATTTTAGGATCTTACCTTGTTCTATTATTAAATGTGCATCTATATTTTATGATTGAACTTGAATACTAAGGGTGGTTATAATTAGTCCCTTAAATTTTATTATGAATGGTTTTTTTATAATGTTTCATTTGTTTTTGGTAATGAAAAGAGTGACACATATGTGGTGGATAACTTAGTACTATTTATCTAAATGTTATGTTTTTCTTAACTCAGTACTCAATATAATTATTTATTATGGACTTACAAAATACTTATTTTGTTTCATTTTTTTGATAACTCATTTAGGATAATAATATAAGGATTAGTGAAACCCATTGTGTGTATAATTGATTTTTTAAACAAATTAATGTTTTAGGGACAGAGTTAGATTTTTATGTGAATAGTGTTTAGCTATGATAAGTGACATGTATGAATTTTGAGGTGTTTGATGGTACACCCTATTGAATTTATATCATACAATTTATTTTTTTAATTTTTATATTATAGTAAGATAATAATTTAAGGTGACATTTCTTTGATACCCTAGTATATGTAAAATATCCTTATTATAAAAATTATTCAATAAATTATGTGTTGAATGTATGAT
>JARHVA010006729.1:355000-357500 GCA_037957365.1 Torreya grandis | reverse complement strand
TTATGAAGTGATGATAAATTTTGTTTTGAAATGAGCTTCAAAAATGGTGATGTAATGGGGAAGGGAAACGAAATTGGTGAAATGTTTGAAGATGAGTTAGGTGGTGATAATGAGAGGTAATAATATTGGGTTATAGGTGATATACACTAAAAATACCTAGAACATACATGTGAAAAAATAAGTGACATGCCACATCATTCAATGTAATCTATTAGTAAATTTTAAATGGCACAAAAGATGATTGAAACAAGTGTCATCACAATGGAAACATGTGTCTGATACAAAATGGCTCATATTAAACTATAGAGAATGAATCATGAATCAATTCATATGAGTTTAAAACTTATTAAACAAATATGTTGACTTCATTAACCATATAAAAACTAATAATCTAGTCGATCTATGAAATATGTCATATGCAAATAGATATGGATTCATAGCTTTCCTTGTTTTTTATTATTCAACTTATTAGTAACACTAAAAAATATATTTTATTTGTATAAATAATTTCATCTATATTAAATGAATGGAGGAAAGGTAAAACTATTGCTAGGACCCAAAATGATCCCAATTTTGGGTAGTTTGGTGGATCTGAGTTCAAATCACTTCCAGTCTCTGCATTCTCTCTCCAAGCACTATTATTGTTTTATATAATATATAATTGGTAACCACACTATCTATTATATATTCCTCCATGGAGGTTAAAACTCCTATGTACTAAAGCATGTAATTTACATCAAAAGGGAAGCATTTTTTATTTTGGTAAAACATGGTTCTGTAAAGAAGTAGAGTATAAATTAGCAATTATAAGTCACTAAAAAACCATCATTGCTGAAATTATCTCACATTTTTTACATTAAAACTTAATCCAAATTGATATTATATTAATTTTAACAATCCTTCCAAGATATATTTTTACTAACTATTGCTTCCTTAAATTTTATGTTTTTTGGCTAGCTAAGATAAATTATATGCTTATGGATATAAGCTCCAATTGTGGCCACCTTTTCTTCGAAGGTTATGGGTACATAATTTATGTATTTTATTAATATTTATAAAAATATTATAGGTTTAAATATATTTATATCATGGAAAAAAAGATGCGACAAGATAGACTATAGGAATTTATAATCTCTCCCCACATTTTCAACATTATGATATTGATTTTAGCTACACATCAGATGTGAGTTGTTGTAATAAAATCTTATCTCATGAATTCCTCATCCACACTTGATAATATAAACATATAAATCAAGGATTCTACCACCATGTAAGTTGTATACCTCTTTGTAATGGGTACCAATCATGTAAATGCAATAATTAACCGAAATATTGATATGTTGTACTATATGGGCCCTATAGAGTATGATATCACCTAAAATACCTTATCAATTTCCATCACCATCACTACCCCACTCACCTTTATATCAACTAAAATAATCTTTAAATGGCACTAATTAGCATCATTGATGAATCGAAGATACAAGATAGAAAGGATGTTATCTAGTACTAAAGTAGGTTGGCTCTTCAAGGTAATAGTTTTTATAATTTTTATTGTATTTTGAAATTAATTTTTTGGAGAAAAATATATAACTTAATAACATGTGTATAATATGGTAAGATGGCGAGTATTAATTACATATGTGAACATGTGTATGTAACAACTACAGAGGCAAATGGGAGAATTGATTTCAATTATCATATGTCAGTGATAAAGGAAAAATGGAGATGAAAAAGAGAATGAAAAAAAAGCTCAAAAACAAGAGCAGTAAAAAAAATAACCATAAACAATTAAAGAAAGGATGTTTAGGGCCTTATATGGAAGGAAGGAAAGAATCAATGTGAAAGTTTTAGATTATGTAAGTAGCTTAAAATCAGTGGAATCAATATACTTATTGAATTGTATGAATAATATTTGTTTAGTGGATAATTATGAAATAATAAAATAATGTATATTTTTCTTGCACAAAATTTATGGGTCATGTAATTATTTTATGAGATCACTTATATAAATAAAAATAGAGAAAGGATAAATAAAATATAAAGACTAAGTAATATGGAGAAGAATATGAGAGAGAAATTTATTCCTCTCAATTTTTCTCAAACCATAAACAAGATATTCTATATTTTAAAGCAACTAATATTAAAATTTAAAATATTGTACAAATGATTTTTACAAGTGATGCAAGTGCATCTAGAAGGCATGCACATAATATATTTATTTATATTTATAAAGGTATTAAAATGGTTTTAAATTCATAATAATTTTCATTTGAGGTATTGTAATCTTGAACTATGTCATATATGGAATTTGAGACTTTCCCTCAAAAACCTCTTATTTGAATTTTCTAATGCTTTTTGTATAATTTCATGAGTATATGTAACTATTACATCATAATAAAAGATATATTAGGTCTTTGGGTGTGTTTTAAGTGTCTTAAAAGTATTTTATACCTTTTATATGTCATAATTATCTTTTTTGTCCAAAATACTCAATGTA
>JARHVA010006729.1:322500-350000 GCA_037957365.1 Torreya grandis | reverse complement strand
TATGATGATGAACACACTGGTATGGTATTACATTCTTATGTTTATAGTGGATTATTCTGAAAATATTCTGGTATTTAGTAAGATTAAATAATAATACATAAATCATTTGTGAATGTTATTAGAATTGTTAAGCAAGGATATGCTCTTTGCAAATATGAATAACTACAATTTTATCCATAAAAGTTTGGTATTTTTGTTATTTTATTGTTCTAAAATATGGTTTTAGAATGGGTTATAAAAAAGTAAATGAAATTATTGACTGGCCTATTGGTTCCCATTTTCACACCTCTTACACTCAGACTTGCACACTTGACTAAACTGGTAAACAAATATGAAAACCCCATTAATATGTCATTGTATCTAAGGAAGAGTTTTGAATCTAGAATGGACTGGATGTAAAAATTAACTGAGAGGCACTGAAAGTGGATATGGTTAGCTCCTTACTACTTCTAGCTCTACCTAAACTAAGCTAAAAGGACCTGAAGGGTAGCTTTCTCACATGGAGTGATTATGAAACTCAACCTCGATGGGGATTTTTGGTACAAGGGAATACAAATGTGACTAAGGTACAACAAAACTTTTTCACTCCACCTAGGAAGGGTTGTGACACATGATAAACAAACATTCTAAGTCACATACAAGATACTAAAGATAGATGGGTATATGATTAGAATCTTCATTATAAATAAATTTCAATAATAGGGGTCAAATGGAAAACTAGAGTGCTAGATTTTTAAAGCAAAAAATGTAGAAACATGTTAAGTATCTAAGATTTTATGCATCTAGAGGTAAAATAATACTTATAGTATGCAAAAGGTGTGTTATGTTTAGGGTAAGATAGGGTAGGATAAGATTGATAGCTATGAAAAAGGGGTGGTGTGTTGTTGGTTTTCAAATAGTAGTGATTATTTCAACATACATGCCATCACTCATTCCAAAGGTGGAGAAAACATTACTTACAAGCTAATGGGAACTACTAGGAGTAATTTGCATCTATTAGTGTCAATACTATGCAAGTACCCAAATGATCCCTAAAACTCTAGAGCATACATTGCACTTAGAATCTCAAACACCTTTTTCTATCAAATTCATGAACCCACGGTGTGATTAAGATGTATTCAACAAAATATTTCAAAATATCTATACAAAAAGGGTTTTATAACTTAGATCTATACCTAAGATGACAACCATACATAAGAAAAAAATTGGATATCTAATTAGCATAGCATGTAAAACATCTAATTGCATTTCATTAACATGAAAAAATAAAAAACCACAAGTATTCCACATTGTCATTGAAATAAAATGGTACATACATGAATGTTTTATAATAATACTATGGGGATAAGCATGGAAGATTTTCTCTATGTTGGAGATGGGAGACATATAGACATGCTCTTAGAGCTTGCTAATGGCTATACAACTAAAACCACTTGAGCAAGAGAGACTAAAAATACACAATATTGATCCCAAAATTTGGAAGAGCCTATGCTTAGAGGGAAAAAAAGACCAGAAACAACAACAAAATAGATAAGTATCCCTTTATTTATACATTTTTTACACCCATTTGAAATTTAGGAATGGGGGTTGTATTTTTAAAATTTTCAAAATAACCCTCCAAGTTTTGCCAAGATGCTCCCAGCTAGAATTGCTCTTTGTCATGCCTAGAATATTCACCCATTTACACAAAAAAATCATTGCTCTAACTTCCTCTACAAGGAATGATGAATGTTTTCAATAGACCCTTTGATTTATTGGTTGGGGATGCATTTTACATGAGATAGGAGGTGAAAATTTGTGGTGGATGCCAAATAAACTTTATCATCTTGTGCAACTACCTATAGATTCCCTTGACCACTTACTTGCATAGATAAAACCTCTTGAACAATTTTCTTTCCCCTTATGCATGCCATAAAATAACCTGCTCTTGTAATGATGGCAATGAAATATTTTGGATCCATGACAATTTAAATAATCCTCCTCTAATGTCTCACCTTCGCCTTATAAACCTTTAATATCTCTCCCATGGAGGAGATTGGACAATTAAAACATGAGAAAATATAATACTTAGGTTTATTTTACCTTTTTTACTTTTTGGCTCAACTTGTTTTACATCACTTTACATTTTGAACTTTTCATTTTTGCAAATTTGATTTTTTTTAAAATTATCTCCACATTTTTTAATTGCATAAATGATTATTTTCACTTTTTAACCTTTTAGGAGAATCCTAGCAACTTTTGCAAATTTGAAATTTTCTTGTTCTAGGGAAATCCAGGTGTCATTTCCAAATTATAGAATTATAATTCATAGAAGTGTAAATTACAAATTACAAATTTATAAATTGAAAATTTACAGACTACAAATTGAAAATTGCAATTTGAAGAATTTCAACTCGTATAACTAGAATTTTCAAGATTACAATTTGCAGTTGTATTTCCCCTAAAGAGTTCCATTAGGGAATTTTGAACTCCTACCATTTATAATTTGTAAATTTTCAAAATTACAAATTGTAGCTGGAGTTCATATTTCCCTATAAAGCTTCCTTTTATGGAATCCATAACTCTAATTACAATTTGTAATTTTACAAAATTATAAATTGAAATTGGGTTTCCCATTTCCCTTAAAAGTTCCTTTTAGGGAATCTAGAACTCTAACTACAATTTACAATTTTAAAAAATTACAAAATTGCAAATTGGATGTGGAATCTCCCTCTTTCACTAAGGCCTCTTATTGATCGCTATTCACTGGTATAAATGGGAGATCTAGGTGCAATTTTCAATTTGCACAAGTGAAAAATTGCAAAATTGCATTTCTCGTCCATTTCTTCTTAAAGCTTCTTCTTGACTTGACTTTTTCCATTCTTGATTTCATTGGTGGGATTTGGAAAGTTTACCAACTATAATTTGGAAACTTGCATTCCCACCAAAATTTCCTAAGGACATTGCGGGCCACATCTGTAATTTTTTTAAACTTGCAATTTTTTTGATTTTTTGACTCTTCACCCAACGTGGTCTAGTAGAATACCCTATAGAGAATCTTTCCAAAACCCCATCACTTCTCCCTATTTTATTGCTGAAATACAAACTCCTTCTGGTTTGCACAATACATTTGGATCTTAAACATTCATCAATGAGAATCATCATTTACCACTGCTTCACTAATAATATTTGAAATGGTTTCCCTGTATCAAAGCCATTCACATTGTGCTAACCCAATGAATATGAGCACAACATTTTTTTAATTTAACTATGATAATATACTAAAAAAACCCTACATAATGGAGGCAACAAAAATATATCTCAAATTCCATATATAATGAACTCTTGGAAGATACCAATGAAGACAATCCTAACCTCCATCCTTCGCTCTGAGTCTAATATTTTAAACGACCTTTCCAACATTGTGAAGATTCCTACAATAAATTGCAAAGCATTACTTTCTGTAAGTTCCTACAATCCAATATTATTAAGGCATAGAACATCCCGACGACATGGGATGAAACAAAGTCCCAATGAAGAAGGCAACGAAAAACCTCATCCAAAAACCGATGGGAAGTCATGACGGACGATGAAATATTAATGATAAGCTTGATAACAATAAACACTCCTCCGAGTTTGGATGCCTTGTAGAGGTTGTCAATTAACAAGTTGCCAATCCTAATATCTTAAGCAAAGCCTTGATAAGAAAGCTCTTAGAATAAGGAAGTTGACCTTTGTATCTTGATTCATCATATGATGATGTTGCAATATTACTGCCTTTAGCGACCTCCACAATCCTATTAACCTCAATTTTCAGCCTTTTGATTGAATTATCTAGACCTCCAAGATCACTGAATAAAGTGACTACAAGATTGTTATAATCTATGAACATTCTGAGAATCCTTACTGCACATACAATGAGGTACATATGAGTACAATTGTTGTCTTCTAATAAAGGAAGAAGGGCTGGAATCAGCCTAATTTCTCTTGTGGGGCTTGGAGAAGCTGATAATGATATAATATAGGCTAGAAAAAAATTTAAAGATCGCTCCATGAATGAAATAAGAAATCCTTATCTTACAGTTAATGACATGACGACCTTCTACATCAAGCTCAACAAAACACATGATTTGTAGCATTGGTAACTATGTTTGGAACATTCCACAGTCGAGGCCTCTCATAAAAGATAGTTTCGGATCTCCTCTGGCGCTCTCCTACCACCATGATTACTTGGATTTCCTGTATAACTGCTACACATTTTCCTTCAACCCACAAGTCACCACCAAACCTAGAGAAAGGACGTGTACCTTCATACCTTTTCAACTTCGCCCCTTGTTCTTTCCTCACTACCTCGCGGAATGTGGAAGTGCGAATGCAAATTTCAATTTGTAATTTGCTAAGTGCTAATTTCACTTCAATCTCCTGTTTTTGCCATCCACCTTTTGCCTTCACAGGATCCAGAACCTTTTAATCAATAAACAGTTTGCAGGTCAAACTGAAGTCATCATTAAATTCTCTGCTAGTCTCTTGTCTATCTATGGGATCCGAAGGTGTAAAAACAAATTGTAATTTACAATTTTGATGTTTTCTTTTCATAACTACGTTCCCCATGGGCTTTTATGGTGTCGTTTGCAAAAATCAAAATTGCACTCAATGCTGCAAGTTATGTCGGGTTTTATACATCTATTTTACAATTTCGTTTATCACCCAAACCCCCGACACGACTTAGTCATGCCCATTCACACTTTGGTTTTTTCTAATACTTGCATTTTACAAATGTGCTTTTCGTGGAGTTTGCATACTCTTTTGGCAATTTTGTTTCACCACTTGCACCTTTTCCAGAACTCTACAACATCATTTACAATTATTTTTTGAACCTCAGACTTTAACCCCCTTGAATGCAATTACATTCAGAACCCCACACTTCTGGCAGAAATGTTAAACACATTTTACAACCTTCCATGGTCAACCTGCAGAAAATGTATATTCACTACCGAGCTATCACGCAGCCATGTTCTTTTCTTTGCAAGCGAGCATTCATATTTGTCTTAATTCCTCATGCCTCCACGTGAGCAGGCTGTGTGTAGCATGGATGCACCCTCACATTTATCTTGTTGTTCACCCAAAGATACATGTGGATTGTAACCTTTGTTCTAACATGGCAAGTCTCATTGGTAAGTTGTGGGGCTCTTTCTTGACAAATTGTGTGCTGTTCTTAAATCACAAGGGCATAAAATGTTATAGGTTGCGTGCTTTAAACTCTAGATGCCACGTAGGCAGGCTAATCATAGCATGGCCTTCCATATATTAAATACATTCATCCTTTAGAAAATGGCATAAATTCAATGGTGCAGATCAAAGCACCAACATTGGCTCTCACCCAAGGATGTAAAACCCTTGCGGGTATGCAAAGAACCGTACACAAGACCATATGTCGATCTATTAGGCGACGGGTCAAGACATAGTCAATTTTAGCGAACTCCCATGAAGGCTCAAAAAAATAAGGTAGATAGATAAAAACAGATCAAGAGGATTTGAAAATGAACACAATAAAAAAATGAAAATGAGTTATACAAACAAGACTTAAAGTAGAGGGGCAACAAAAAGAATAAAGTTGTAGGACTATACACTATACAATTATATACATAGGCTACACAATCAGTCTAGGAAATGTTTCAGTTGATTGCCATTAATTGGTAGCTCTGGTATCTCATCATCCCTTAATTTCATGAACTATTCTAGCAGCTTGGTGGCCAATATAAAGTAAATAAATCTTTGTACTTGACTAAAGGTATTATTGTTAGGCTATAATAGGATAATGTGCTGAAACAAATTCTCCCTATATGGTCTCAAATCTAGATAAGACCATGCCAAAAGATCTTGGTATTTTTTTAGCAGCTATAAATAAGCTTGTTTCTCAACTAAAATTAGGTGAGTACCAAGCAAGAATGCCTCATTATACATAATGTCATTTGTGCACTCGAAGTAGTGCTCGAAAAAAATCTAAAAATATTTATCATAAGGGGCATAAAAGATAACCCCAGCTCCATATCCAAGATTGGAGTAAGCCCTATCAAAAAACATCTCCCAAACTACACCTTTGTTGTCAAAGCCAACATAAAGAATAACTAGTTGCTCAACAACATCCATATTCCCAATGAAATTACCCAATTCCACATCTATGTACAATAATTTTTTTAGAGCACACTTTAGATCTTCAATTACATCATGATTGGGTAATTCATATGCTTGTGTCATATTATCATCACAGGAAAATTCATATGTTGGGATACATATCTTCTTGACCACACTCCAAAACTAATCAGTATTAGTAGCACTCATCATTTCCATGGAGGAAAAAAAACTTACATAGAGAGTTTTAATAATTGAACATCATAATCTCACCATCATCAGATGTAGACTCAGGATCATCTGCATCTTCATAAACTGACTCAGCAGTATCACAAGGATGATGTGAAACGAATCATTTATCACACCAATAAATGTCTAAATAATAATTTACCACATTTACTTCAGTATTTAATGGATCAAGAACTTCATTTCTATCATCTCTATTATGATCTTTATCATCATATGTAGGTCTATTTTCTACTTGATTCAGATTGGGAACTCTGTCCTAACTTGTAGACCCATGAGGCAGCCCCTTCTCAGGCCTAGCTAACTTTTAGGACATTTATTTTATAGCAGAGGCCAAAGTATTAACATTCTCCTCAAGGTTTGTTATCTTAGTAGACTATGTCTCTTCTAGATTAACTAACATTACATCAATCCTCTTGTTCATGGCCTTTCCCACAACCTACATGTTATTCTCAATTTTGATGGCCATATTTAAAGCCAACTGCGCATTTATTGGAGCTTGATACCTCAATTAGTACATATCCTTCTTGTCAAAGGCATCATAATATTTGATCAAACATGTTATATCACTAGGTCTTATGTTCTCAAGCAGCCACATCATGGTCTTATTGAACTGTGTATTTAAGTTCTAAACACACTCATTGGGGTTCTTTTTTTATGTTTTCAAACTCAACCAAAAGAAATCTTAGATCAATTATATCATTATACTAAATTCTAAAAATATTATTCATCTCTTCCCATGAACCAATACATCCACATATAAGGGAATTGAACCACTCTCATGTCTCTTCTTCCATCATGTGCTCAAACAAATTAATATACACATCCTCATGTTCAACGTCATACTCTTAAATGATATTATGAAAATCCCTTAAGTGTTGATCACTACTCACTACATTATTCCCTTGAAACTTTGGAAGGTGGTTCCTTACTTCAGTTGGGACTTCAATGGGATATCCTTCCATTTCATTAAAATTAATAGGTCTAAATCTATGAATACAAAATGCAGGTCACTCATTCTCATCTTAACCCCTATGCCTCATGATTGGTTTAATAGGAGGCTCGAGAATAAATGGCAAAGGTATGTGAGGGGGTGAATGAGTTGGACTTGGTGGATCAAACTTAGGAGGGGATTCAAGTAGTTGAGAAGGATCTGGATAATAAATTAGACTTTACAATTTTGAACCACCAGGAGAGCTATACCAATCCTCAACAATAGGAATTTTTAAAAAAAGTTTGGAATTATGATAATATTGACAACCCAAAAATCCTTTATAGCTGCACTTTATCCTTTAACAGGCTTCCAAACTAGTCTCCTTCTTCTTTGATGAAAACATAAGGGTGAGACAAGTTATTTAGATGAGTCACCTTTGAAGGATGACATTAGTCCTTCTAGATTTGTAAGCAAAATAACTCTCAAATATGAAGATATTTGAATTGGGCAATGATCTTTCTTTGAAATCAAATGATTTTTTGAAGTTTCCACAAGAAGTAAAATTATAGAAAATAACCATTTACAACCTTAAAGTGACACATAATGAAACCGTATCTTTCTAAATTTAGTGATGATGTATGAAAGTAAAGAGAATAAATTTTTTAGAATCATATTCAACAAAGGGAAACCACCTCAAAACATAAAAAATTCACAACTCTTCGTAATAAATTTAGTAATTATCAATTATCAAATCTCTCAATTCCTAGTATGTCCCTAGTGTAGTGTTGTGGCATTAATGACCAAGATAATCAAGTACACTCAAATAACCTCAAATTTTTAAACATGAGATAATATGGATAAACCTTCTCTAAAAATGTAGCTAAGATTATTCTGTCAAATAATGAAAGTGAACTTTATCAAACCTAAACTTATGCAATCAATTCTCTGTAAGTGTCCTTAACAACACAAGTTACCAGGGCTTCAATTTAATACCAGACAATGCTACTAGTTGAGTGGTGACATTGATGAACCAAAGATAATCAAATCAGTGTAAAGAGGAAGAGAACTTTAAAACCATGAATTACATACTTCTCTCTACAAGAGTCCCTGGAACACCAAGTGACCAAGATTTGATTTAATACTCGGTAATGGTGCTAGTTGCGTGATGGATCCCAGTTGTATACCTTGCACACATGAATAAAATGGCAAACAAATCTGAAAAACCCACTAGTATGTCATTATTTCCACATAAGAGTTTGGTGTCTAGAATAGATCAGACACAAAAATTGACTGAGAGGCACCAACAAAAGGTATGGTAAGTTGCATACTACTTTTGGCTATGTCTAAACCAAGGTTAGAGGACCTGTGGGATAGCTTTCTGACATGGAGTGATTATACAATTCAATCTCTATGGAGATATTTGGCACAAGGGAACACAAATGTGACAAGGGTGCAATCAAACATATTCACTCCACTAGGGAAGGGTTGTCACACAAGATGAAAAAATAATCTAGGTCACATACAAGCTACGAAAGACAGATGGATATATGACTATAATCTTCATTTTAAAGAAATTTCAACAAAAGGGGTCAAATGGAAAACTATTTTTCTAGGTCTTTAAAGCATAAAATGTAGACACATGTTAAGTATGCAAGATTTTATGCATATGCAGGGCAAATAAAACTTATAGTATGTAAAGGGTGTGTTATGTGTAGGGTAAGACATGGTAGGATAATATTGATAGCTAAAAAAAAGGGGTGGTATGTTGTTGATTTTTAAATAATAGGGATTATTTAAACATACATGACATCACTCATTGCAAAGGTATAAAAAAATGACTTACAAGCTAAGGGGAACTACCAAGAGTAATTTGCATCCATTTGTACAAATATAATGCAAGTACGAAAATGATCCCTAAAACTCTAGAGCATACAATGCACTTAGAATCTAAAATACCTTTCCCTATCAAATTCATGAACCTAGGAAGCCCTTAAGAGGTATTCAAACAAATATTTCCAAATATCTAGGCAAAAACGGTTTTATAACCCATATCTATGCCCAAGATGACAACCATACATAAGCATAAAACTAGATATCCATTCATCATAGCATGAAAAACATATCATTGCATTTCATTAATAGGAAAAGATAAGAACCAAAAATATTTTCCATTATCATTGAAAGAAAATCTTACATACATCAATGTTTCAAAATTATGCCATGGGAACAATCATGGTAGATTTGATCCATGTTGGACAATGGAGACATATAGACATGCTATTAGATCTTGATAATGGTTGTACAACTACAAGCACCTTATCAAGAGAGTCAAAATCCACATATCAATGATCCCAAAATTTGAAAGAGCCTATACTTAAATAAAAATAAAGACCAAAAGAAAATTGAATAGATAAGAAGCCCTCTATTTATATAATTTTTACACCTATTTACAATCTAGGAATTGGGGTTGCATTTTACAAAATTATAAAACAACCCTTTGGTTTCCACCAAGAAACTCCCAATTAGAATATGCCCTTTACCATGCCTAGAATCTTCACCCATTTGCATAAATATCATTTCACTAACTACCTCTATAAGAAAGGATGAAGATTTGCAATAAACCCTTTGATTTTGTGGCTAGAGATGCCTTTTACATGAGTTACAAGGTGAAAAATCATGGTGGATGCGAAAAAAACATTGTCTTCTTATGCAATTGCCTAGAGATACCCTTGATCACTTGCTTGCACAACCAGAACCTCTTGAACAACTACCTATCCCCTTATGAATGCCATAGAATAACTTGCTCTTATAATGATGGCATGGGAATATTTTGGATTCATGGTCATTTCAATGATCCTCCTCCAATATCCCACCTTGGTCTTGTAAACTAGAAATATCTCCCCCATGGAGGACATTGGATAAGAAAAACATAATAAAATTCAATACTTAGGTTTATTTTACCTTTTCTACTTTTTAGCTCCAACTTGTTTTTCATCACTTTGCATTTTACACCCTTTCTTTTTGAATTTTTTTTTTAAAACTAGTCTCCAAATTTTTTTAATGCATAAATGCATTATTTTCACTTTTTTACCTTTTGGGAGAATCTTGGTCACTTTTGAAAATTTGAAATTTTCTTGTTCTGAGAAAATGCAGGTGTCATTTGTGTTCCAATATACAAGGATGCTTTTTTAGGAAATCTTGACGTCCTAATTCAAATGTCATATGTGTCAGTCTTATGTAGGGACCCCATTCTATTCAAAATGACATGGATCTGAGCTTCACAACTTCATCACTTGAGTGAGCACTTTCACTTATGGAGGTTGGAAGATACATAAAGGTTAGAGGATAATTGGAATCCTCTCATGAGTCACCTACGATGGGGTCGCATCATTGCTATAGTAACAATTTTTGTGGTGTGTTGCATTTTTTATTTTTTTTCATTGTGGTGTGCTCTACACCAAACTTACTATGCCAAGGATGATTGCTAGTGGCAGTGGAAAATATCTATGTTGTATGAGATTGAGTGGCAATGATCACATACAAAGGTTATAGAAGGTAATGAGGAGTTAGTCCTTGTATTTTATTTTTCTACATTGTGTTATTTTCAAAGCATTATTTTTTAGTTTAGTACCTCTCCATGAAGAACATTATGGGAAGCAAAATTACTAAAGTAGCACTTGGTTCTAGGTAAAGGGTTTGTGGAAATCTGAGAAACCACTGAAGTGTATAAAATAGAGAGATGTACTCCTATCACTTCCAAATTTGTTATAATCATGCAAGGGAAAACAAAAGTGGCACCAAGACCATAAAGCCATAAATATGGCATGCCACCTCAGAAAGTGAATAGTCTACATGGAGAGTGTAGAAACTTTTTACCATGTTTGAAATAAAGGGGGGTCCACTATCAAGAATATGATGCTTGTAAAAATAATGTAATAAGGGGGGAATGCTAGCGTAGCTGGTAGGCAGAGTAAATTATTTTTAGTCATTATTTTATAACTACCCAACTTCTATGGAGTTCTCACCTATCTTCCCTAGATTTTAAGAACTCTCCCATTTTTAGTTCCTTCTTTGGTGGATAGATTCTACTTCTTGCATGTGAATAAATCAATGCAAATTCCTATGTGTGGAATTTATTCAACTCTCTCTTGAATATACCAACAAGTAATCAGGGCCAACCAATAGTCCAATGATAAACCCAAGTATCTGAGTGACGTTAATTTTATGATTGTCATATAATATGTTAGCCAACAAAAGAATATTTCCATGTACAAAGGCAATAGTTTTCTTTATCAAGTAACATATGCATAAGTTTGAATAGGTCTACTCATGATATCCATTAAATTGTCTTATCCAACTAATCAAGATTATATACCTCAATTAGGAAACCAACATTGAGGTGGACAAGTCCAATAGTTATTCTAAGCTAGTAACAACATCAGGGCCCAAACAACTTTAATAAGTTTATGTGATCAACTCAAAGAGAAATATTGTGTTAGTTATGCCAAAAAAATGCTTTAGTATAAGGAAGAGGTCTAATTAACATTAAATAACTTTACATAAGCAATGAATTACTTTCAACAATATACAAAATCAACTTCTTATTATTTAATCTTGTGTTCCATTTTCTCGTATTCCATCTACACAAGTTAGCATATCAATATAATCATCCAATTATCAAATCATGATAAATACTAACTATGTCAAAAGTCAATAATCATTAAACATCATCAATTAAGAAAAATATGTATAAATAACATAATTTATTCAATCACTACCTCATTTCATGTATTTTTACGATCATCTAAATATGGAACGATAGGTCACTCAACTAGACAAACCCTCCCAACGAGCCCTATGAGACCAACTATAGGAGGCTCTTACTAGACCAACCATTAGCTAAATGGTGGTTTCGATAAATAAGATCAAGGAAGAAGTTTTGATAAATTGGGCATCGAACCAAAGGACATCCCAACATAATAACACAACACCAACATAAGGTACAATCTCCATCAAGGGTACACCCCACATAGGCATAGAAGAATAGATAGTATCATATATAACTTATAGTTTTACATAGCCATGTCAAGGACTAAAAAATAACTCAGCCAAGCACGATAATCAATAAATTCAACCAAACATAGAAAATTAGGTAGCTCCAATATGATAAACAAATACAAACTTGGAATCGCTCTGGTAATTAAAAATAGTCCATTAATGGTAATGGGGATACCATAAAGCATGAAAATTATCAACCGATTAGATGCCAATAATTTATATAAAAAATTCAGGGGCTAGTAATGAGGTCTCTTGACATCATATGATCCCCGAATATTAAAATCAAGACAAAAAGAGTAAATAAACAACATATCATTTAAACAATTTTTAATTAAAACGAGACCCACATTACAAATAGTGGTTCCAATAGGGTTTTATCTGATATTTAGAGTTCAGTGATAAATAGAACACGAAATTCATTTTAAAGCTGCATCATAAATTAACCGCTCACAATGGATCATAGGAGGTTCCTATCAAAATTAAACACAAGTCATTTTTAACCAGTTTGAAACGAAGTAAGAGAAACACCTTAAGCACTTGGTTAGGTGGGAGGTATGTGTGTGTATATATATATCTATCTATATATATATACCGACATAAGTATATTGTGCATAAGTTGACCAGGGAATTCCAAACAGGATATTTAAAAAATGAGGGCATAAATAAACATAATAATGACATGGATCCAAATCCACCTTGGAAATAATTATTTCTCCCCAAGTCATTTTTAATCCAAATTCTCGAAGAGTATATTCATATACAAAACTTGAAACTCTACCCTGCAGGATGTTATATAGACCCAAATCATTTTAATAATATTCAGAATTTTATGTTATTCAATGAACATTCAGCCCAGATATTTAACAAGAACACAAATCGATTTTATAAAACAACTGGAAAATATATTTAAATGGTCGAGTACAAATATGGTCAAGGATTCGATAGAACCAGCCCGATCTATATTTTTATTTCATGAACGAATCGTTAAGAAGATGCAACCAATGGAATAGAGGACGACGCTCAATTTTAAAACACAAGGGTTATGTAATTTAGATCCAACATGGTATGATAATCGGGATTAATTCATTGAGCTAGAAAACAGAAATGCCCGGTCGACCATCATCCATGTTCACCGATTTACATACAGCTGAAGGTTCAACTAAGTAAAACTGCGGCCTATACGACTCAGTGGAAATTTCCAAACCCATCGAGAACAAGATGTTTACCAGATTGAGGCATATAAGTTAAACCGTTTACAAAGGCCAGGTTGTCTACCTCGACTCCCTTATACAAGTTTTAATACCAAAGAAATATGTCGAACTATAAAGATACATTGGCCTAAAAACATTTTTATACAGTCAAGCAGATGTTTGCTGGAATCGTACCGTTCAATACCAAAAAAATAAAGTCAAATGATGTCAAACAGTTAAAGACGCAACCAACAAAATCTCCCACAACATGGATCGATTCCCAACCTTGCGTTCTTTCTTCCATTCCATTTTGCTATGCATTTTTCTTCTACCTCACGCCTCGCTTGTTCTTCCCATTCTTTCTTTTTCTCTCGCGCTTCTTCCCACGCTCCTTTATACACCCTTTATTTCTATGCCTTCCTCTACTGCCTCCTTCCTCTGCCCAAACCGTCCTCTCTCCCGTTTTGCCTTCTCCCATGTATTTCCTTACCTTCCTTTTTATTCTATGTCCCCTACACGTTACTTCCCTTCCTTTCTGATTGCGTATTTCCTTCTTTTTTTTGTTGTGTACGCCATTTCCTTGCCCGTGTTCCATTCCCATACTCCCCCGTTGTTCTTCCCTCTATGCCTACGTCCCTCACTTCTACCTTGTTCCTTTCCCCCTGACTTCTTCCCTCTTCTTTCTTGGCATCTCTCTCTCACGCCTCTCACTCTCTCCCCTTGCGTACCTCCAATCCCAACCACCTTGCCTCCCTTGTTACCTACCATCTGCATTCCACAAGCGTCCTCCCTTACTCCTCTCAACCAAAGCCATCCCATCATGGCTCCAAATCATATATATATATATATATATATATATATATATGTACACACACACATATAAGTAGATGTATCTCCGATTTAGAGCCATGATGGGACGACTTTTATATATAAAATTAGATATGTATATGTATATATGAATGTATCTATATTTAATTACACACACACACACATAAATATTAGACAAATATATTATAGTGGGTAACATCATAATTGCATGCCACAGTCCGAATCATCATCGAAGATTTCGGACTATCATCCGATCCACTAAAATTGTCTGTGTGAGAGAGTGTGTGTGTGTGTGTGTGTGTGTGTGTGTGTGTGTGTGTGTGTGAGAGAGAGAGAGAGAGAGAGCAAAACAACTAGTGTGGAAGAGATATGAAAATGGTTTGTTGAAGAGGATAACAAAGTATGATGATGGATTTACAACATCTACATGATAGGATGTAGAAAGTGAAAATCTACAAGGCACAATAACCATGATGGTACAACCATCTAAAAACATGACACATACTATGAATACTAGGTTACTTGTCATAACTCATCTGACTCTTAGAACCACTTTTGTTATGCCAAAAACTAACGTTAGCATCCAACCTAACCCATAGTCAATACCTACAACAACCAAGTGGGTCCTTAGCACTATATGATCCAATAATCAATAAAAACAATAAAATAGTAATGAACTATAACCAAGTATCAATACATCAAATGACTCGTACATCATCACATGCAGAATTATAAACATGATAAATGCATTGACCTGAAATCATATATCATAGTATCAGGGTTTGATAATACAATCCAACTAAACAAGGGAGTGCAGTAACAATTATACACATGATAATGTTAACGTTTAACAGATCAACCTATGATATATTCATAGTTCAGCAGTCAAGGAAGGTTAAGCAAGGGCGGGATCATGACAACTCTACTCACCCTCCACCATAAATAATATCACAAAGTATTGTTATTTATAATATTATTATATTTAGTTAAGAAAGTATATATTATCGTATGAGTCATAAATACCAAAAAACCACTTTTTTCAAATTCATATATATTATCATCATCAATTTTAAATTTATAAAAGCTATAGTTAAAATGCCATCTCTAATCACTAATGTGTTATCTTTGATTATTCCACGAGGGCCTTAGAAGATGGAATCCATTATGTGTTTTGAGATGGAGATTTAGCATCCACCTGAATGTCATTAATCCATTTGTGTTTCCCCTCTAGATAATAAATATTAGATTTTGGGTGTGGAATACAATATGATGACCAACCTCCACCATCCCTCTCTTTCTCTTTATCTTTCTCTACATAATCGTTGGCCTCAAGCGTTAAAATGATCTTTGTTAGTATCCACCAAAGCCCATGAAAATGATCCATGATAACATTAATGGCCACTGATAGACAACAAACACAATAAAATACTAAAAATACAAATCAACTTTGAAAATATTGGCAATGAATGCAATATATATATATATATATATATATATATATATATATATATATATATATATATATATATATATGGGTATTAATGACAATTGAGAGCAATAATATAAGAAATGATATATCCATTAATGGAAATTGTAGGAATCTTAATTGTAACTTAGAGCAATAATATAATAAATGATATATCCATTAATGGAAATTGTAGGACACTATTATGAGAGAAAATATGAAACAAATCTCTAAATTTTTTGTAGGACATAATGAAATAATGCCACAAGTCCAAAATTTAGTTGGATTGAAGAATTATTTGGGAATAGGGAAAGCATTCTTGAATCTAAAATAATAAAAATTAAATATGTCTAAATATGCCACTACTATAGGCATACTCCCAATGTAAAAAAGGGACTGCTAAGGTGTAAGGAATGCCCAAATTTTTAATGTCCATGTTTCATTTATATCATGCATGCTCTCCATCCCACTCACTCAAGTATATCATAAAAAAAGGTGCATAGCAAATGGATATATAATCTATCATTTATATGATAAATGAGACAAATCAATCATATAACTAGTGAAAACATGTTATGCATAGTTCTTTATTTTTTTTATTTTTTATTTTTTATTTTTTATTTTTTATTTTTTATTTTTTATTTTTTATTTTTTATTTTTTATATTTTGGTATTTTTTTTATTTTTTTTTAGTTTTTTTTTTTTAATTTGAAATATGCTTATGATAAGCAATTATCCCATCAATGGGATTCTCACATGTAGGTTTTGGATGGACTGAGCCAAATGTCACATGTTTTGGGTGAGTAGTAACATATTTATCTATATCAAATTTTGAGAATTAATCATGCATTGTAACATATTTATCATTATCATCATAGCCCATATGATTATATGTATCCTATATAGAACTATAAACCATACTAACCTATGAATTTTATTATAGACAAGGAGAATAGTAAGATATGTACTATGAAGCACAAATATAAAATTGTAAAATTGACTTAAAACATGAAGAAAAATAGTTAATGTCTTTTGTGGATTCTAAGTATACATTTGATGGAATGGTCTTTGAAGCACTGGTATTTCATAAAGATCAATTAATTATATATAAATTGTTGATGTAGATTGAACTTGTAGAGTTTATATAATAGGCTATGGGGAAAGTCTCGAAGGAAATTTCTTTGGACAAATAAGATACTCATATAGAATACCTAAAATTCTACCCACTCTATTTATATGGATATAATTCACACATAGTTGTATCAAAGAGGGTACCACATAGGGATTATGCATCAATGGACATCCTATTAATATTTTGAATGAACTTATACTAGGTAGAACAAATAAAAAGTTATCAACTACTATAGTTCCTTCCTTAAGTGATAACGCATATTTTATGAGAGGGTTTTGTATATTTCCATCAAATCCATTCACTATCTTTGTTATACCAATATAATATTCATTTATGTATCCATGGCTAGTAAGTAATTCATAGTAATTATTTTTTTCACTTGACACATTATCCACCACGACACTGTGAATATAATTTGAGTTGATGTAAGAACCCACAAACAATGACACATTAATATAATGATCCTAAAAAAATTGATACTCATCGAGTGTGATAATAATTATACTTAATTAAGCATCATTAATTGCAAAAAAAATACCATTGATAGTATGTTCCTCTTATTTAGTATTTTAATCATATGCACTTAGAGAAGTACATGTCTTTTAGATCATACTCACCTCATGATTAATCTAGGTCTCTTTTTATACATGATTTCAACAAACTTTGGAAAATAAATTTAACTTTATATTAAAATTAAGTTGTGCGATTGAATCATTCATCTAATGTTTTAATATCATTATCCATACTAACATTGTCACCAATTATATTAGGCATCTTATGTATTAACCAAAAACATTTATTTGTACATTGTTTTGTAAATCTTTGATAATCATAGTATTCATAATATTCATTGATGTTGAACCCCTTACATGGTGCCCTATTCATATCAACCTCATATTTATTCAAGAAAGATATGAAATTTCACTCAAGTAATTTATGTAATATAATATAGAGAGGTTTGGATAATCATTTAAAATTCATATTTTGAAGATACAATAGGACATGTTGATTACTAGGTTATGACCCTAAATTAACTTTTAATTTTTCCACATTCTTAGTATTATTCTCTTTAGATTTGAAATTTGGTATGTTCTAAAAATTTTCACTCAAAAATGTTGAAGGATTAGACCCATACATTTTATTATTCATAGAAAGGTGCTTAACTTCATGTTCTTTTACCCTATGAAACATGTAATCAAAATATCAGTAGGTGATTTAAAATAATAGAATTATTAAATTGAGAAAGAATTATTTTATTGAATATTTATTGTAACTTGTTATCATGTAAATGATTTATCATTTTATATATCATAGTATTTTTCACATAATCATTAATATAACCATTATTTCCATTTTTAAGTTTTTAGATTTATTTGAGCGTAGGATAGCTTGTCTATGATGTTGATAGAAAAGTGTGCTAATAATACATCGGTCAAATGATTGAACGCATGCACTGATTTGAAATGGATTTCATAGAACCATTACTAAAAATAGTCCTCACATCTCCTTAGAACCATGATAACCAACAACTTATCATTGGATTCATAGTCTATACATGTTGTATAAAATGTTTTAAGATGTTATTATAGATCAACTTTATAATCATATAATGTATTTTTATGTTCAATAAATATTATTGATAAGGGATAAGATGAAATATATAGGGCCAAATATTTATGTAATAATTATTACGAATTAGTCAAATGACATGTTTTAAAATAACCTTGTTCCAATTTCAAAACCTTGTCTTTAAGATAAATTATATAAAAATAAAAATAAAAATAAAAATAAAAATAAAAAACCTTAACTTGAAGGTCAATTATATTTACACTATGGATTGATATTTTAGAATAGAACATTATAGAGTGATTGATGATATGACATGAGTAGAAACCCTATAAGGAACAAATTTATTTTTTGTAGGAAGAGTAATAGAAATATAAGGAATAGGTTGCATTCACCCTATACGATAGGTGGGCGTCACTTGTGTATCGATAGATATAAACAAATGAATAATATTATTAGGATTCATGGTAAAACAAATTATTATAGAATGAATGTCTCTTAAAGATAAAATAATTTCATTAAACACCTCAAAGTTTTTTTTTTTCAAATGTTGGTTCATTAGCAATAATTTTAATTTCATCTCTAGATATATGTAATAAGGCTTCAATCATGTGTGGATTTATTTTAAGTTATTCAACTCATTTCTTTTGATCTATATATTCAAATATATCATGAAAATAAATTCAATAGTTTCAATTATTACAATCCATATCAATAATATTATCCATTATGATTATGTGAAAATTAAAAGAAAATAAAAAATAATATGTAAAACACTTATGTGGGAGTAATAAAAGACCCTAAGAAAAAATGATAAAATTCCTAAGGAAAAAAACTAGAATTTTATTGATGAAAGAAAAAATCATGTTCAATAAAATGTTTTGAATTATTTTAGATTTAGGAGATCTAAATAAGCCAAAACTATTGAAATTCAGATTACATAAGAAAGGTCATGAACTATATTATTATGAAGCATTAATGAAATATTTACTCACTTCTTAAATATAAAATGATGAAAGAATAAGGAACTCAACTAATATACTATGCTTTTAAATCATTACATTAGTGTTCTACTAGCATCAATTTATCTCTATGGACTTCTTCATTTAGGGAAACAATCACCTTCGCATCCTTGATACAAATCAAGTGTTTTGTTTTGCAAGAGTGCTCTATTAGGATTGATTTCTCCCTGTGGACTTCATTACATAAGAAAAACATGAACATCATTATCAAAAGCATCGATTTAGAGAAGCCATTAATATTAGAAAGTACACACATAATTTGAATTGAGATGATGATTTAAACTTGAATCATACATAAAAGAGAATTATCAATATACTTTTTAAGAGTTAGATATTTTATATTTAAAAGATAATTAAGATAATATTTAATAAATGTTACAATATCTATTTTATATTTAATTTAATTTTAAATATATCTTATCAGATACAATAATATTTTATAAGAAATATAAAAAAATTATTTTTCTTATATATTATTTTTTTATTGATGAATCACATATTGCGATCTGAATGTTAATTACCCAAATCATATAAAATTATCTAGAAAAATCTCACAATATACATTTTTTAAAAATTACATACTTAAAACAGTAAATGTTTTTAAACATAAACATATTGATGATAAATTTAACGTTGACCCAAAGAGTGATTGCCCCACTCCCCTCTGCCACAAATACTATCACAAAACATTGCTACTGACAATATTATTATGTTTAATTAAAAAAGTATATGTAATCATGTTACCATATTTTGCTGACTTTTTAAAGAAAAAAAGTCTGGAGCCAATTTATTTCAGCGGGTTATACCCCTTAAATACCAACAGGCTGTCTTATTATTATAACTATTTATATATTGTCGTTAGTTTCGATTAATAATAGTGACAGGGATGCATTCCCATAGTAAAAAGAGTCCTCTCAAATCACTAATGTATTATCTTGATTAATCCACGTGGGCCTCAGAAGATCGAAGCCAGTACGTGTTTTTAGATGGAGCCGCAGGATCCACCCGGACGTCGTCAAGCAATTTGCGCTGCCCCTCTGGACAATAAATACCAGATTTTGGATGTGGAACATATGATGATCGACCTCCACCATCCCTCTCTTTCTCTTTCTCCACACAATCGCTGGAGTGGGGGGTCGTAACGATCTTGTTAATATCCACCGAAGCCCATGACGATGATCCATGACAACATCTGCGGCCGCTGACAGAAAACAAACACAAGAAAATACAAATCAGTATCGAAAACACTGGTAGTGAATGAAGAAAATATGCATACCTAGGCCAGGGATGTTGCCTCTTCCTGCATACAATGGACCTTATCTCTTGCGTAATGCTTTCCATTGTCTCTATGGATCTGCTATATTTTCCGGCTACTTCTTCTCATCAAACAACTGAGCAAATATATAAAAAATAGTATATCCATTAATGGCAATTGCAGGAATCCTCCTACTTGCTGGGAGAGAGAATATGAAACAGGGCTCCTACTTCTGATAGTACAGAATGGTATGAGTGATCTCAGTCAGCCTGTCATTTTCCTAATCGGTTGGCGAATTATTCGAGCGACTAACAATACAAAGAATGCACAGGTCTCAGGAGAACTTACTACCTTTGTAATTATATAACCAGTTGGATGGTTATAAAGAGGCTCGCCCAATATAAATTAATTTATATTGGGTGAGCCTCTTTATAACCATCCAACTGGCTATATAAATTCAAAGGTAGTAAGTTCAACTGAGACCTGTGCATTCTTTGTATTGTTAGTCGCTCGAATAATTCGCCAACCGATTAAGAAAATGACAGGCTGACTGAGATCACTCATACCATTCTGTCCTATCAGAAGTAGGAGCCCTGTTTCATATTCTCTCTCACAGCAAGTAGGAGGATTCCTGCAATTGCCATTAATGGATATACTATTTTTTATATAATTGCTCAGTTGTTTGATGAGAAGAAGTAGCCGGAAAATATAGCAGATCCATAGAGACAATGGACGGCATTACGCAAGTGATGAGGTCCATTGTATGCAGGAAGAGGCAACATGCCTGGCGTAGGTATGTATATTTTCTGCATTCATTACCATTAATTTCGATACTGATTTGTGTTTTCTTGTGTTTATTTTCTGTCAGCGGCCGCAGATGTTGTCATGGATCGTCGTCATGGGCTTCGGTGGGTATTAACAAGATCGTTTGGACCCCCGACTCCAGCGATTGTGTGGAGAAAGAGAAAGAGAAAGAGAGGGATGGTGGACGTCGATCATCATATTGGGTTCCACATCTAAAATCTGGTATTTATTATCCAGAGGGGCAACGCAAATTGGTTGATTACGTTCTGGTGGATGCTGCGGCTCCATCTAAAAACACGTACTGGCTTCGATCTTCTGAGGCCCACGTGGATTAATCAAGATAATACATTAGTGATTTGGGAGGACTCTTTTTACTATGGGAATGCATCCCTATCACTATTATTAATCGAAAGTAACGATAATATATAAATAGTTATAATAATAAGACAGCCTGTTGGTATTTAAGGGGTATAACCCGATGAAATAAACTGGCTCTAGATTTTTTTTTTAAATGTCAGCAAAATATGGTAATATGATTACATATACTTTTTTAATTAAACATAATAATATTGTCAGTAGCAATGTTTTGTGATAGTATTTGTGGCAGAGGGGAGTGGGGTAATTACTCTTTAGTTCAACGTTAAATTTATCATCAATATGTTTATGTTTAAAAATATTTAATGTTTTCAGTATGTAATTTTTAAAAATTTTATATTGTGAATTTTTTTGGATAATTGTATATAATTTTGGTAACTAACATTTTTGTGATTCATTAATAAAAAATAACATATATAAAAAAAATAAATTAGAATTTTTTATATTTTTTATATAATACAATGGTATCGAATAAGATATATTTAAAATTTAATTAAATATAAAATAGTTATTGTAATATTTATTAAATATTATTTTAAGTATCTTTTAAATATAAAATATTTAACTCTTAAAAATTATATTGATAATTCTCTTTCATGTATGATTCAAGTCTAAATCATCATCTGAATTCAAATTTTGTGTGTACCTTCTAATTTTAATGGCTTCTCTAAATCAATGCTTTTGATAATGATGTTCATGTTTTTCATATGTAATGGAGTCCACAAGAAGAAGTCAATGCTAGTAGAGCACTCTTGCAAAACAAAACACTTGATTTGTATCAAGGATGCCAAGGTGAATGTTTTCCTATATGAGAAAGTCCATAAGGATAAATTGATGTTAGTAGAACACTAACGTGAAAATAAAACACTTGATTTATATCAAAAATACTAAGGTGATTGTTAGGTAAAACCATTATCACGAATGTTCGCTGAAAAAAATATTAAAATAAAAAAGTACATGCACAATTTGAATCGAAATGATGACATAGAACTGAACCACACATTAAAATCAATTATTATTAATTTAAAAAAATAAATTAAAAATTTAAGAATTAAACATTTAATGTTTTAATTATAGTTATACAATATTTAATAAATATTAAAAAAACTACTTTACATTTAGCTTTTTTTCGTAAAAGTGTCTCACTAAACAACATTATACCACATTAGAGTCAATTATATTAAATAAGATCTAATGTATTGTTCTTATTTATATTTTATTCTTAATTATAAATTATGAGTTGTGATATAAAATATTATATATTTAAATTCTATATAATTATTTAAAAAATATCTAAATATCTTATATTATATTTTATTAAAAAATATGATACAAACTTTAATTATATATATATCACTCATTTTAAAATATATTATTAGTATTAAAAAAAACATAACACTTTGTTTTAATATTTAATACGTTCTTATTAATTATCATATATTTATTAATTTATACCCAATTAAATCTATCGACATCAATAGAATAATTTATGTACACAACTTGGCTTCAATCATAATATATAATTTGTGAATGTTGATATAATTTTTTATATATAAATATTTTTTGAAATATTAGTTTTAATATCATAAATTATAAAATCTTAAAATTTTTAATATTAATTTATTTTTATTTTTCATTTTTATAATCATTCTCAAATTTTAGATAATTTTAATTAAAAATTATAATTAAAATCATTTTTAAAATAAAAACTAATTAATTTATTTCTTAAAATTGATATATTTAAAAAAAAACACACACAAAAGTCATATTATTGTCATTATAGCATAATTATTTTTAATAGGCTTCATGAAATTGAAAATAAGTAGTTGGTATTTAAAGATCTAACGCTAGCATAGTTCTTATTTTATATTATATAAAAAATGTACATTTTTTGGGATAATTATGTATAATTTTGATGATTATTTATGAAAATATATTTTTACAAATAGTTGATATATTATTTTCCATTTTAATTTTAAAATTAAATATATTTAAAATAATTATTTTATAAATGATCAAGAGTGAATCAATATTTTAATTAATCATATATTTTATAAATAGTTGATATATTATTTTCTATTTTAATTTTAAAATTAAATATATTTAAAATAACTATTTTATAAATTATCAATAGTGAATCAGTATTTTAATTAATTATATATTTTATAAATAGTAGATATGAGTATATACTAAGTAGGTACTAGTTATTTATCTATTTTATAAATGGTGGCTAACACTACAATTCAATTTGTGTTTCAATTTAACTTTTAGTTACATCATAAACCACATTTTTAATGTTTTGATAAGTGAAAATTTAAAAACTTTATGGCAACTTTGTTGACACAATGTTAACATAATAGTGTTAGTTGTGTTAAATTTGTTTAGTTTTGTGTTCTAAAATAAGGCTAGACAATTTCATTACTAGCTTTGTTAAGAAGATTCTAGAGATGTAATTTTAATGTTAATAAAATTGTATTATAATTATTTATAATTTAATAATTGTAAATAATTTTATTATAATTAATTTTATTATAAATAATTGTATGTGTGTATGTATGTACATACATATGTAAGTATGTGTAAACATTTATATATTTATAATGTATAATTTGAAATAATTTTGAGATGAAAACATAACTAATTCATCATATTTAATAATATAATGTTAGATGGAGTAAAATTTATATAACCTTTCTTCTCAGTAACTAAAAATAAATATAGTTGTGTTCTAGATACTAAATTTTATCATCATGATCATTTTTTATCATACCATCTAGGTCAAATGAATGTGAGACAACTTCTAACTCAATTTATGTTTCACCAAACTTGGAGTGCTTATGTAATTTACATCCTTTTCATTTTCTTCATTGAAATCAACACCTAGAAATGTGAAGGCATAATTAAAAAATTATATATGTTCTTCTAGTTATAATATATATACCTAATTATAAATGTAAATTATATGACCTATACACTAATGGTTTGATGAAAATGTGCACAAGAAATATTACACTGAGTAAAAGTATTTTAATCGATCAAATTATTCATAGAGAAAAATATTGATATAAATACAATAAATAATATGTACCTATATGCTAATGATGAAACTACATAGATTTTTTGATAATTTTAAAAGAATTTTATAAGCACATACATGAGTTATGACTCACTTGTATCCTAAAAAAGGTTGATTTTTTTGAGAAGAGGGTCCATAAGTAGTGAAAAAGAGATTCTAGAAATTGAATTGTGATGTGACCAAGTTACTAGAATCAAACATCCAAAATAGTGACCAATCGATATCAAACTTTTGGATAGTGAAAGTGTGTCTCAAAAGTGAAAATATTTTTCTTACAGTGGTTTTGTTGATTTTATTTGTATGAAACTCTAGTAAACCCTCAATTTGTTTTTGATAAAAAAAACTCCTTTATATCATTAGAATGATGCACGAAATTCCATGAATCTATTCTCATTTGACTAAGCATTAATGCATGTCAAGAAGACCTTGAGAAAAAAAATTAAAATGGAGTTTTTAAAGGATCTTGCCTCAATATTCTCCTATTTTGTGACATGTAATAAATCATTATTTATCCACTTTGAAAATCAGATTCTTATATATGACAATCCCATCACTTATCCCTATGACATATGATGTAAGATGCAATTAGGGACATATCCACATACTCTTTCATTAATGAAATATCCTTATCTTGGTATAATTATTAAATACAATAAAATGAATGGTAAAGATGTGATATATATTTGTATTCATTTATATTTGATAATCATTTGATACTCATTATAATTTAAATGCATTAAAGTGCTTGTGTGTATATATAATGTTTGTTCAAATTAGTTCCTTATTACTATGCAATCATGCCAAATGGAAGTGGGTAATCCAACAATCAAGCACAAAGTAATATGGTGAACAGGAAGGAGAAGGGTCAAATGACCAACAACTAGCATGACCATCTTTTTGGAAGTGCTTAGACCATCATCAATATATTTCAATAATGATCAAAAAGAGGAAAACCATGAAAATAAATACCTATTGAACAAAAAGAATATATAGTAATATCTTGAGGTGGGAAAATGATATATAATTTTTTTTTCAAGAATGAATAGTGATAAGGGGAGGCTAGATGACCCCTAACATTAAGGTAACCACTCTCTTTTCAAGAACTAAAAAAATGAGCTAGAATTTTTTCCCAACCATCACTATTCGCTATGAAAAATCTAATCTAAGTAATTAAATATATCAATTAAATTTATTCATCTAAATCACATTTAAAATTAGTTGATATTCTTGAATATTATTAGTTTTGATCCATAACTCTAATCCAATCAACTACATATAAATTACACTCTACCCTTTTATTAACCTTGATACCCCCATTTATCTCTCGGTGGATTCCAATCTGACACCTCAAGGTAGACGAGTTTGAAAATAAATTTACTCATATTTATGGAACAAATTAACAAGATAAGATTGGTCTTTTTGATAATTTATGGTAGATCCTCTAAGAAATTATTCAACGTGAGAATTTATCATTAACCTTTATAAATTTTGCCATTCGATGGTCTCTAGTGATTGTACTTAGACTATTCCAAGTTGTAGACCAATATCCATAGTCATATATACATAGAATTTATGTTATTCTAAGTTATAGACAACTATCCATGTTTTTAATTTTTATCAAATCAAATTAGTGTATATTTATTACATGTTTATGTTTTAATTTGATTTCAATACTTAGACTTTCAACATAACAAGTCATCTAAGATTAAAATTTCAATAATATCATAGCATTTAGTGGGCATCAATATCCTTGATGGTCAATACGTAATGCCCAGCAACCAAAGATCAATTTTTATGAGATTATGTTATAGAAAGAACTAGATGAAATCTCATTAGCCCTTTTTGAACTTAAACCACCTATACTTGGAGAAATTTTTTTGGCATAAACTCATTTATGTCTCCTAGAAATTCATTAATTTAAATGTCATAATCATACATACATTGTGTTGGTTCTCAATTGTACACCTCTTATGCTAGGCCTTACATACTTGAGGAAATGGAACACAAAGATGAAAAACCTAATAGTATGTCATTGTAGATAAGGAAGGGTTTGGCATCCATAATGGACTAAATGGAAAAAGTGACTTAGAGGTATCAACAAAGGGTATGGTCAACTCCCTGATACTTATGGATCTACCTAAACCAAGGTGAGAGGACCTAAGGGGTAGCTTGCTCACATGAAGAGATTCTAAAATTCAACCTCCATGTGGATTACTGGCATAAAGGGACATAAACATGACCAAGGAATAACTAAAATTATTCACTCTACCCAAGAAGAGTTATCACATGGAAACAAAAAAATATCTAGTTCACACACAAGCAACTAAAAATAGATATGCAATTTACTGCAATCTTCATTCCAAGAAATTTTTAAGAATATGGACTAAATGGAAAACATTAGTGATGGGTATTTAAAGTAAAAAATGTAAAGATATGTTA
>JARHVA010006729.1:307500-315000 GCA_037957365.1 Torreya grandis | reverse complement strand
TGATAGAGAAATTAAATTTTTAATGTGAAAAATATCCTAATATTTATCAAATTTCATGGTTTAAGAAAGCAAATGAAGTTACAATAGATAAAAGGTGCTTAGTCAATTTTTCTATAGGAAATATTTATAATGATGAAATATGGTGTGATGTTATTCTGATGGACTCATGTCATGTTTTATCATGGAGACGATGGAAATTTGACAAGAAAATAATTCATGATGGAGAAAATAACACATATGCTTTTTGGAAAGGTGGTACAAAGGTAGGTTTGTTACATCTTAAATAGGAAAAGAAGATAGGAGGCATGCTCTCTACTAAATAATACATCCAAGATATGAATGTGGTATGTTATTGTTATGTTTTCGTAACAAATAATGAAGAAATAAAAATGGTGATAATAACAACAAAAAGATAAATAGTGTTAAAATTATATGTAGACGTTATGCCTAATGAGTTACCAGATGGTTTTCCATCAAAGAAAGATATCCAGTATCACATTGATTTAATTCTAGGATCAACTCTACCAAATCAAGAAACTTATAGGATGAGTCTAAGAAAACATGTAGAATTAAATAATAAGGTTATTGAATTACTAAGAAACAAGGTGATAAGAGAGAGTATGAGTCCATGTGAAACACTAGCATTGTTAACTCTAAAGAAATATGGAGGATGGAAAATTTGTGTGGATAGTAGAGAAATTAACCAAATTATAATAAAGTATAGTTTTGTTATACCTCATTTAAATGATATGATGGATGTGCTTGTAGGAGAAAAATATTTTACCAAGATTGATCTAAGGAGTGGTTATTCTTAGATTCAAATTCATGAAGGAGATCAGTAGAAAAATGCATTCAAGGATAGGGATGGCTTATATGAGTGGATGGTGATGCCTTTTATATTATCTAATTCACATAGCACATTTATGAGGGTGATGAATACACTACTATGGGAATATATTGGTAAGTTTATGATTATTTATTTTTGTGATATTTTTATATTCAGTAAGATTAAAGAAGAACACTTACAATATTTGACAATGGTAAATGATTTGTTAAGAAAGGAGAAGTTGTAAGAAAATTTGAAGAAGTGCAGGGTTATGTAGAATGATTTAGTATTTTTTGAATTTGTAGTTTCATTATATGGTTTTAAAATGGATGAAGAAAATATAAATTAAATTATTGAGTGGCCTATTCCAAGAAGAATTACAGAGGTAAGAAGTTTCCATTGTTTCGCAACTTTTTACACAAATATTATTAAAAAAATTGATAGTATTATGGCACCAATAATAGATTGCATGAGAGGGAAGGAATTTGTATGTACTAGAATAGTCACATAAAGTTTTCAAATTTTGAAGAATAAGATTAGAGAAAGACCAATTTTAGTATTACCAATTTTTAATAAAGTGTTTGAGGTTAATTGTGATGCTTCATTTGTGGGAGTTGGTGTTGAATTGAGTCAAGAAGGAAATCCAATAACATATCACAATGAGAAATTGAATGAGGTAAGGACAAAATATTAGACTTATGATGTTGAAATTTATGCAATTGTATAAGGATTAAGACATTGGAGGCATTATTTGGTGCCTAAGGAGTTTATACTATTTATAAATCACGAGGATTTTAAATATGTGAATACATAAATGAATTTGAATAGTAGGCATGCAAAGTGGGTTTATTTCTTACAAGGGTATACTTTTAAGTTGAATAATAAATCAAGAAAATAAAATTAGGTAGTTGTTTGATTGAGTACGAGAGTAGAATTTTTAACTAGTATGGTGAGTGAAGTAGTTATATTTGTTGTTATCAAAGAGTTATATGATACTGATCCATATTGTGGTAAGATAGTTGAACAATGTAGGAAGCCATTAATAGGTGGGACAAATATCATTCATGATGAGTATCTTATACAATAATCTTATCTCTTCAAAGGGAAATAATTATGCATTCCAATCAGGTCTCTACAAGATAATATAATAACAGAATTACATAGTGGTGGTTTAGATGGACATTTGGTAAGACAAAGAAAATAAATTTGGTAGAAGAAAAATATTTATGGCTTAAGATGAAGAGAGATGTGACAAGGTATGTTTGAAGGTGAAAAATATGTTAGGTGGCTAAAGGACATGGACAAAATTATAGACTATACATGCCATTACTAGTTCCAAGAGGACCATGGATAAATTTAAGTATGAATTTTATGTTGGGATTACTAAATAGACAAAGAGGTAATCGTTAAATTTTTTTTGTTGTAGACAAATTTTCTAAGATGGTTCATTTCAATGCATGTAAGAAAACCAATGATGCCACTAGAGTTATAGAATTAATTTTTTAGGATATTGTGAGATTACATGGTGTTCCAAAAACCGTTACTTAAAATAGGGACACAAAAAATTTATGTCATTTTTGGAGGACTTTGTGTAAGATGGGTAATAAGATATAATCTAGTAGTGCATATCACCCACAAATAGATGGATAGATAATAGTTATGAATAGGATCTTGGGAAATTTATTGAGATGCATAGTGAGAGAGAAGCCCAAGAAATAGGACTTGGATTGACTATAAGCTAAGTTTTTATATAAAAATTTAGTGAATAGATCAACAAGAATGTCACATTTTCAAAAAATTTATGGGAGAAATCCTATGGGTATTTTAAATTTAGTATAATTTCTAATTACAGATTAAATTAGTGATGATACAGAAGTGTTTGCAGAGCATATACATTAGTTGCAAGGAGTAAGAAGGAAGTTGTAAAAAATTAAATAGAAATATAAATCATTAGAACATGTTATAAGAAGATCCAAGGTATTTTAAGAAGGAGAGATGGTAATGGTTTACTTGAGAAAAGAAACATTTCTAAAAGGTGCGTATGACAAGTTGAAGTATAAGAAAATTTGACCATGCAAAATTGTGAAGAATATCAATGACAATGCTTATGAGGTGAGTTTAGCATAGAATTTTGATATATCTCTAGTATTTAATTTTTTCAAATTTATATTAATTACATGGATAAGATGGTTAATATGATCAAAACTAAGAATTAAATTGGGAACAATAGATTCCAAAGAAGAAAGAAAAAATATACATGTTTTAGATATGAATATAGTAAGCACAAGGTAAGGGAATTATAATAGGTATTTGATGCAGTGGGAAGGATTGAAGCAAGAAGAAAACACATGTATTATAGAATGGGAGTTAAAGAATATTGACAAAGAAAAGTGACAGTAATACACTCAGGCAAACTCGTAAGAGGTGAGTTATTTTCAACAAGAGGAGAATGATGTAAAAAAAATAGGCCAATCTTTTGGAGGCCATAACTTTTGACCCAAAGCTCCATTTGATCTCTTCCACATGCCAAATTGACCTTAATATATTTTATTTATATATTTTTTATAGGCCATACATGATCATTTGAGGGTCTAAAATTAACATTTAATGATTTTTTCTAGCATTTTCTCTTTTTAGAAATTATATGTTTGTAATACTAGACATCAACATCAGTTGAATTTCATCACACAAGATAATTTTAGTCTTTAGGATATTTTTGGAGATTTTTAGATCCACACATGCTTTCATGTGAAACTTACTATAAATAATGGATACTAAAAATAGACATTTTTTTTAGATTTTTTTTTTTCAAAATTTTGCATGTCAACTCTAAATTCTGAGTTAAGGCTTATTTAAGCATGGTTTGGGTTTTCAATTATTTCAATTCATTCAATATGAATCAATTCTAATTTATTTTTTTAGATCTTGGCCTATTGATAATATTATTGACTTCAAAGTTTTCAGGTCCATTATTGCCATTATTTTGAATAATGAAATTATCTAAAATCAAACCTTATCCCACATTTTGAATTTTTTTACCAAAAATGGTGTTTCAAATTAAAACACTAAATCTACACAAAAAAACATTTCCCTCATTTAAGGCCAAGATGATATGTTTTAGATTTTTAGTACTTGTTTAGTTAGGTATTATTATATAGATCTGTGGTAATTTGGTTGTGTTGAAAAACATGTTTGGCCAATGGATTTATTCCACATGAAAATTTTAAAAAAATCTTAATGAAATGATGAAATATATCACTATTTTACTATTTTCTTCAGTTAATCTTAAATGGTGATTAAACATTTTTGTTTTTCCCAATAAAATCACTTTATTTTTTATGAAGAAATGCCATTTCTATTGATATGCACATTTTATAAAAATAAATTTTGTTGGATTACTCCTAGAAATAGCTGCACGTGTTCTAAGAATTGGATGGCACCTTGATGCTATTAGAGGCAATGACAACACAATGACACCTAAAGTCTATTGATTCCATTGAACTAGCTGGGTATTTCAAAAGTATTTTAGGTTTTTTACAATGTGCACAAGAATAAAATTATAAGGATGAAGATTGAAGGTACCAATCCATTGTATAATTCTTTGACCATGTTAATGGAGGTAACAAAAACATCCAACAATTCTATAGACAATAGGATATAAAAATGTAATTTGTAGCTGTATTGATCCCAATTTGATTGTAATTGTGTCTACAAACTCATCACATGTTATTTTCATGCTCACTCTTCCACTAGTCTCACTCTTCCATGTGTCTACAAACTCATAAAATGTGTGTGTGTGTGTGTGTGCGCGCGCACGTGTGTGTGTGTGTGTGTGTGTGTGTGTGTGTGTGTGTGTGTGTGTGTGTGTGTGTGTGTGTGTGTGTGAGTGAGTGAGTGTGTGTGTGTGTGTGTGTGTGTGTGTGTGTGTGTGTGTGTGTGTGTGTGTGTGTGTGTGTGTGTGTGTGTGTGTCTTTGTACACACACACACACATGCATGCGCGCGCACGAGCGCGTGCACATGCACACACGCACACATGCGCGCGCGCGCGCGCGCACACACACACACACACACACACACACACACACACACACACACACACACACACACACACACACACACACACACACACACACACACACACACACACACACACACACATAGAATTTACACACTTAAATGTGTGTGTGTGAATGCATATATAAATTAAAGTAAATAATGTAAGATGGGAAACAATTTTTTTATATGGTCACCTTGATATCTATAACTTATGCTCCAATTTAGTTAGGGATATGAAATTCATTAAAAATTCAAAATGAGGAGAGAGATTAACTTATATTATATTACATATATATCTCTCAAAAATATAAAATTATGTCTACACATTAGCTACAATTAATAGTCCATGAATTATCTAATTTCAACATCTTGAATGTAATTGTGAGAAAATGTGAATGCATAAAGGTAAAAAAAATTGGTGATATGGTAACCAAATTAAATAATAAAGAAATTAAATTTAATAATGGGAATGAATACTCCTAATTTTTTTCAAAACATGCTACCAATTATGATAATATTGAAACTATCATGGGTCCAATCTAGCACTATCATGTGGAAAAACCTCTAAAACTTTGATTTTACTAACACTATCAAGTGACAAAAAAATCTTCTTAGATGAAGAGAAAAAAATATCTAGCCACTTGAAATAAGTATGTAACCTCTTGACATATTTAACCTCTTCAAGTCATGTACTTTAGTGATAAATTAAGATGAATGTATGCCCCATTATAAAGTGAAAAATGCTCCTACTTATCACTCATCTCTAAATAAAGGGATCACACATAATGTGTGTAACTTAGATAAAATAAACAATCATAGTTATTACGTAAATCACATTTATAACACTTAAATCATGATAAAAAAAATAGACACAACCACATTTAAATCATGTGAGAACCAACCAATTTTATCTAGACCAAAAAATATCTTGGACTAAAGGATAAAGAGGCCCAGGTATCGAATAAAACAAATGGGGTCTCAAAGAAACCCGAACCGGATAAATAAATAACCCAACACAACCCAGGTAGTAAATAAGATAAAATCAAAGAGATAGAGACCCATCATAGAGAATCAATGAAGAACCAATAAGGTCTAGAAAAGGACCCAAACCCTTCAATATTGATGAAGAGGAAATATATAGAGCCCCATCTATAACCATTAAATGAATAATACAAACCCATCCAAGAATGCAATGTGATATCCCTAGGGGGTCTAAAATAGCCAAATACTAAAAACCTTGGGCACAATGAGATGCCAAAATCTCCCAAACAGTAAATTTAATAAAATAAACATGAAAATAAGTTTGAAACTCATTGATAATTTTGACATAGCCCTCACACCAAGGGGCTATTTCAGGGATCTTAGATGTAAACAATAACCAAAGCAAGTCAAAACCATACATAATATCCATCCTGATAATCATTACCAAGTATTTATTACATGATATTTCATCAAGGAAGGTAGAACCAAAGGACTCCTTTATACTAGAAATTTGTCTCAGCCTGAGAGTGAAGGAAATAAACACACTTAAAGTAATCTTGAAAAAGAGAGAATCAAGATCAACATACGATTCCAATTTGCTCTATAACCTATAGTAATAATGCCCAAAACCATAACAAGGGTCACTAGATTTCATTAAATAATCCAAACACCACTTATGAATCTTCCATTATGTCTAGAAAGAATAACCAACTAAAATAATAGTGCTAAAATAATAGTTCAGAGGACCTTTCCCCCTTTGTACTTATAAATCTAAGTGTTTGATAACTCACAATCACCCTTCCAAAGAAATAACATTTCCTTGCTTCCTTTATAAAACATAAACCTTATTAAAAAATGGAGTTATCTCCAAGTGTTGAGGTAAGATTCACATCATCTTACACAAATTTTCTACTATTCTAAGGTTTCCATCTCTACATATTAGATAAAAATCCTTCAAGAGAAACTTAAAATGGAATGTACTTTCCAAATGGGTTAACCCTCTATATTGATTGTGCTAATAGTATATATTAAATATAAAACACATTCAAACCATTGACATAGGCTACTAAAATGGACAAACCATAACTTGGTGACCAAAGCACCCAATTGCCTATGATTCAAGACCAGAATGTGACTCGACTTGGGCTTCTCATAAATGAACCTAAAAATGAGATTTGATTTTAAGATGATCTAATCCCCAAATAATTATGAGGGGATGACTAAACTAAACCTGAAATTGGGATAAGAAAAACATAGGTCCATATATTTGAGGGATAAGCTACTAAAATAACTTGTCATAACCATCATTCTGTAATCATAATCAACACATCTAAGAAAGATAGTAAAATAGATTTCAATCAACCCACCATTACTAAATCTTGGACAAAGATCCATCCAACTTGGTTGACTACTCTAACCTCTTATTGCAGTATTACTTCTATCTATATGCGTTCCATCATCTAATTTTCTAGTGACCAACTAGGCTTATCGGTAAAGGGAAACAATCTACCAAGATCTTAAAAACCCTCTGTAAAAATTTTCCACTACTATTATGAAAATTATATTTTGATTTGATTTTAATTTTTCACTTTTGATATAAATTAAATAATCCATTTAATGTATTAATTTATGGTAG
>JARHVA010006729.1:280000-302500 GCA_037957365.1 Torreya grandis | reverse complement strand
ATGGACAATGAGAAATTTCATGTGTTTGTTGTCCATTTTAACATTACAATAAACAAAAGAATAAATTTTGTCCATAGGTTAACCTTTTTATAAGAAAGACTAGTTGCTTTGAAAATTTTCTTTGTAATATTTTACACAGATTTGGATTAAGGTGATGAAATTAATCTACTTAAGATAAGAACTTTAGAATGAAATTTGGATATTTAGATATGGAATTAAGGCATACATCTAAATGTAGGAGACTAATATTGGTTATTTTAATTCTAAAATTTGCATATGCTAAATATAATAATTAAAACAAAGGGATGAATACTTGGATTTTCTAGTTGGTTATCTAGTTGTAACTATATTCTAGAAATGAGATATAAACAAATCATGAATGTTATTCATTGAGTTCAAAACATTTTCATTTCTTAAATTTTCACTGATCAAAATATTAAAAATGGTAATGAATGCATGTACCCAATTAATGTACATTCATATCTACTATATATAAAATATATGACTAACTAAAACATAAATTGACTCTTGAATTTGTACTGCTAAACACCATTTAAAAAATAATTATTAATAATATATTTAATTCTAAAAATAAAATTTAAAATAACATGTCAGATATTTGAGATTATTATTTTTTTTCCTTTTTATTCCAAAGATAACTACAAGCATAAAAATTATACGTAGGTATCCCTAATAATATTTTTTTCATATAATATAGGACATGAACTATCGTAATGTTATATCCTTAAATATCAACTACTTATTTTCGTTTGGCCTATTAAAATTAATCATGTTGGAATGAAAAAAATAAGACTTAGTGATTTTCATTAAAAAATATAATATTTTGTTCTAATTGATAATTTAAGTTTAAATGAGGCCCTTTCCTGAAATACAGATCAAAATAAAAACCTCATAATCCTTAGATAAATTCCATGAGAGAATGATAGGCACAAAACAACCACAACTAGATTTAGCCAAAAAAGTAACCAAATTACATTAGGGATAAATAAACTTGATAGGACTAAATATTAACTAGATTTGACTAGTCCAATAGGACCACCAAACATATTTCAGCACTAATGAAACACTACTAGCAAAAACATGTATATGATGTAACACTAAACCATCCTTGTATATGGCTCATAATAATGTGCCTCTAACAAAGAGGATTCTTGGCACCTTCCTACTATAGTTACAAGTACCAGATCTTACATGACCGAGACTATCATTCCTAAAACAAAATGTGATCTTATCCTAGACCCACACATTTAGGCTGAGCACATCCTAAACCTAAATACCACCAACATCTCACTATTATGATGAGCCACCCCATCCATCGAGGTATCTAATACCTGAATAGAAGATAGAATTTCTAAAACACCCTCAAATAACTTGACTAATTATTATTCCACAACACATACTCTAGAATATGATGACAATGACAACTAAACCCTGAATGAAGGTAGGGGAATGCTCAGAGCATAAACATCCACCCTTTGAATTTACTTCATAGTGTGAGCCAAATATGGAATGACTTCCAACACTTGATTAATGAATGTCAAATATTTTATTCGATGGACCTATAACTCTTGAAAATCTTAAAGGGGAATAATATCGACCATTTCCCTACTAGAGAGTGGGTGAAAAATTTAGCCTTTCTAGGGGAAGCTCATAATGGATTCATATATAAACAATTAAAATAATGACCTAATTATATGCTCTTTCACCTCCTTCACTACACATTTATCCTCTATTACTAATAATAAATGGCCCAAAAAAGTGATGGTACGTCAAAGTTTACCTTAGTGATGTTTGGGGATGGAAGGTGATGAATGAAGTGTGTTGAATCATGTAGAGTGTCTTGATGATGTTTTTATTAATGGAAATGGAAATGAAAAAGCAACACATAATGAATGTCTTAAATTTTATAGCCTAGAACTTCATATTGAGAATACTGGTGGAAAACTCAATTACAATAAAAAGTTGTTCAATAAAGTTATATGATAGGAGGAGTTTACAAATCATTCATAAGGTTCAAAATTAACTTTTGGAATGATAATTGAAGATAAAGATGGAGAAAGAGATTTCAATGAATGACATAATAATAAGTGCCATGTCTCTAGTAAAACTCTTTTTCTACACTCTAATTTGTCTATGAAAAAATATTTTGCTAGGGATGAATCGTGGCTTAAAAATATTTGGATTTTCTTTGTTTATTTAAATAGAAATTATCTTCCCTCAATAAATTTATTTGATAATTGGCTAAATTTAGTATGGGAAAAGAAAATAGTGATTTATGAAAGTTTTTCCAGAATGTTTGAAAAAAGAGTTTTTGGATTATTTTTAAAAATTGTAATATGCAAATAAAATTCATAAATAAAGGCCTATGGAATTTAGGAAAATAATTTTTTAAGGTGGTCTTCTGTAACATTAATTTGGAGAACCAAGACCTGGTGTTCATAAGGCCCCTAGATAGGTTGATATTAAAAATGTCCCTATTAAAATGTAGAATTTCATCCCTCAAGCCCTTTGTCCCATTAGTGATGTGTTTAGGGTTGAAGAAACCAGACAGTCTCTAGCCCATATGACTATGTGGGTATTAATATTTGTAGACCCTCTATAAAATTTCCATATTCCCTTACTTTTTAAATCAATGGGACCTCTTGTATATGCCCTATCCAAGGACTGGGAGGTCTAAGTACATTTTTTTGTAAAATGATGGTCCCATGAGGAAGAATTTCCCTCTAATTCCTTCAAATAAAAATAATGATAATAGCTCCCAAAGAGGCCCTAAACTCAATATATATTATTCTCTTTTTAATCCCATCCCGTCTTGAATGGGGGACTTGGAAAACATAAAAAACTTGTTTTTAATTATGAATTTGAGGAGGGCAGAACATCCTCTAATAAGGAACCTAAAAATAAAAATAGACTAAATGTTGGTGATCATGATTCCACTTCTGATGTGATTGATAGTGAGGAATCTCTCCCTAATTTTAATCATGTACCTAAATTTTTTTTTTTCATTAGCTATTGAGGAGCATTTTAAATAGATTGAGTTAACAAAATAAACCAATATTCCCTCTAAGGTAGGAAACAATCTAGTCATGCGTGATGAGGTTATGATTAATATTGATCCCATATCTAAAGGGCACCCCTCAGTGGATTTTAAGGACACTCATAATTTAGATGGTGTTGAATATGAGTAAAGGTTGAGCAATAAGATAGTATTTCATTTTGATAATCTCTTTGAGTAGATAGAGCCCCTAATGGATATTTCTCCTAACAAGGTGGCTATGAAGGTTATAACCAATGGTTTTACTAATAAATATACTCCCCAAAATCATAATAATATGGATAATTGGACCACTAAAATGTTTGGAAAAAGACAAAAAACTATTTTTACTTAAAATATATCCCTTGAAAATCATAGTGTCAAAGATATAAAAGTCATAAGAAATGTGGTATTGGATGATGGAGATAATAATAGTTAAAAAAGGAATAACGAAAATAAATTTCCTTAATGTTTTTAAATATTGTATAAAAATAAAGGCTAAAGTATGTCCCTCAATAAAACCATTTGATCCCAAGCTTGGTAATGCATATTTTAAGTTATAATATAAGGGGGCGTGAATCCCCTGATAGGAAACCAATCATCAGACATTTCAAACAATTTAAAGATAATGTTGATATTATCCTTATTTAGGATGTCAAAGATACTAATAAAATTATTTACTTTACCATTAAATATATATGGCCTAATGTAACTTTATTGTCAACTAATCATAATAGACATAAAAGGGGTGCCACTATTATGATTAACCAAGTTTGGAAAGACAACATTGTAGAACAAGGTGTTTCTCCTTGTAATAGTGAGTAATGGGTTTTTATAAATAAGAAGGATAAGGTTTTTATAATTTTTAATATATATTCACCTAATCAATATAGAGGAAAAACGTAAATGTGAAACTAGCTTACATCTAATATGAAAAATATTTTGTAGATATTCAGAGGTGACTTTAACATGATTGAACATAAAAAGGATAAATTGGGAGGAGACATTAATAAATGGAAAGGAAATTAGTTGTTCTTCTATTACAAATTCCAAAAAATTTACAACTTGGTAGAGCTCTTGAATAAATGTAAAAATCAATGTAAAGGAAGATTGTATACTTAGTGTAATAATCAAGTGGGGTCTATAAGACTTTACTCAAGACTTGAAAAATTATCTCTAAGTAAATATGCCTTTGAGATTTATCTTAAAGGAAATGTTAATTTTGTCAAGGTTTGTCTATTCACTATTTTGGATCATCACCCCATTGAGTTAAATTTTTATGTCAGTAATGATGAAAAAAATGGAAAAACCACCATGAAAGGATTTTATAAATTCAAAGTGTCCCACCTTGAGGAAAGAGAGTTATAGAATGGTTCCCAATCTATCTAGAATGTAGGAATGTTTCCTTCATATTTTTACTCTAAAATTGATACCTTGAATAATTATATGGTCTTTTCAAATAAATTGGCTAGATTTTATCACCAAATTAAAGTTGAGAGAAAGAGGAAATCCTTTAGAATTGCCCAAGCATAACTTATTATGATGGAATCTGACCTATAATGTGCCCTAGGTAATGAATCCTTTCTAAATATATTTTTCTCTACCAAACATGATTTAAGGCAACATTAGATGTGCTATGTTAGGGGTGTCCATGTTCATTTCAAGCTTAACTGTATCAAACTAGGAGAAAAGGGTTCCAAATTTTCCTTTCAATTTTTAAAGTTCAAGAATCAAAAATAGAAAATATAATGCATTAAGGAGGATTATAAATTTTTAAATGTTTAATATTCTATCAAAAAAAATTCTTGACTTATAATAAAACTTGAATATTCAACTCAATAATTATTAGCTAGCCCATACCAAGGGATGTTATGCTTTAGAATGGTTCAAGAAAGGTCTAAGTGGCTTTAAGGATTTCCTTGGGCCTAAAGGATGGGCCTCTTGGGACTTCATAAGACATTATTATAATATTACTACTACTTAATGTAGGAATTATTCCATGGTAAAGAATGTACTTAGGGACTATAACTGAATGAATCATCTTTACAATGATAATGATTTTTTGGATAATATCAAATAGATTAAAGGGGCTCCACTTCATGAGTTCTCTACCAAGAAGATTTATATTTAACTTTACTCCATTCATCCCCTATATTTAATGCTTAATCATGTTTTTAATGTCTATGACTCTTACCATAGTTAGGATTTTAGATTATAAGTGGTCTGGGCTTCTTGTATTGAATCGAAAAAAAAAATTATATATATTTTGTTGTATAATAAGTTATTTTTTGGTGAAGTGATTGGTAAGTGTGGCAATATTCCCCCTTTTTATCTTGTGTGTAGTCATGTAGAGTCAATTTTGTATATTTTATTTTATTACCAATATGCTTCTAAGATTTGGAAATGTTGTTTTTATAGTTGGTCTATTGTTTTTTACTTATGCCTTTAAATATGTTTTTGTATAAATAATATTCATCATTTCTTCAAAAAATTTAGTTGGTTTTCTCTAATAATATTATTTGGTTTATAGGGAATCAAAGGAACTGTGATAATTTTCAAGGTAGAACTTGGGTACTTACTAACTTAATAGTTGAAGTCAGTGTAAGAATTTTGATTTTAGAGATACATCTAGAATTGAAGATTACATAGAAGCAGTTAGAGTGCTTCCTCTAGATAGGTTTGCTGAAAGTAACTTCTAGCTACATATTAGACACTAGAAGGTATTATAAACTTATCTTGGACCCTAACTGGAGCCTTTTCCATTGCACTATGGTTGAAGTGACTATATCATAATATGGTTGGTCATGAATTAAATAATCCTACTTTTGAGCAAGAAAAATATCTTATTTTCTCCTAGATGAAGTCTTTCGATTTAGATAAGAATGACATCTAATTTGGGATAGATGCAATTAAATAACATTTGGAACTTAGTAGATGCTCCAGCTAGTCAAAACCCAATCCTGAAGGTAGTATGTTAGTCGGGGAAAAAATGGACTTAGACACCAGTGCACTCATGGTGGATAACACTCTAACACAACTTACTTTTAGGGTTCATCTGGGGTCTCCTTTGTTCTAAATTGAAAACCAAAATCAAATTTTTGAAACTTTTAACATGAACTGACAAGAAAATTGGAAAAAATAGTGGATATAGGTGGTATATTTGAGTCAAATGAAGTAATGAAATTTATCAGAGATAATAATTTTAGTCCTCTTTTAGAAAACTTTGAATGATACTTCTCATTAGAGAATGTGACTAAATATATTTCAAAAAAGGGACCTAAGGTAACATACTAGCTGTGACCTAATTTTGAGAGCCTGAATTCTATTTTTGGAATCTATAAAACTTTGAATGGATAAATTTCTTTGTGGGTGACAATGCCATCGTATCAATATTGTAGTTTTTGTTATAGTTTTAATTGATGACTCATGTGTGAGGATTTTATATTGACATATCATAACCATTAGTAAAACTTTGATATATGGTTAGATATTGACATTTGATTACCTATATGGTAGTACCACTATTTTTCACCCCTATGTGATTTAGTATTTTGTTCAAGATATTACAATATAAAAAATAGTACTTACATATGATTTTGGTGAATAATATTTTAGATTACATCTCATAATCCATAATTGGTTAAAAAATTATAAGAACAATAAATTATAAATTCTTATATATAAATTTATTGTGATTTATTAATGTTCAATGAGATACCCATAAGAGAAATTAAATGTAAACTAATTTTTACAACATTTATTAAATATTATCTCATTACATTTAAAATAATAAATTATTTCTAAATTGTTTTGATTATTTTAAAAACTATTGAAAATTGGTATCCATGTATGATTCAAGCCTATGTCATCACTCCAATTTAAATTATACATGAAATATCTAATTTTAATGGTTTTTCTCAACCAACATTTATGATAATGATTTGTCACAACAATCAACTTTGCATCCTTGATGCAATTGAGATTTTTTATTTAATAAAGTGTTTCTATAGCCTAAATTTCTCCATATGAAATTTATTACATTAGATAAATAATCACCTTGGCATCCTTGGTGAGAATAAAGTCTAATTTTTTTGTTAGAGTGTTCTACTAGCATCGATTTCTCCTTATGGACTCCCTTACATAGGGGAAATAGGGAAACCATTATCAAAATTAGCAGTTGAGAGAACCCATTAAGATTAAAAATTACATGCATAATTTTAATCAACATGATGACTTTGGTTTGAGACATGTATAAAATATGATTATCACTAGGTCATTTATGAATTATATATTATATGTTTAAAATATAGTTGAGATAATATTTAATAAATGTTGTAACAACTATTTTGCATTTAATTTTATCTTAAGTGTGTTTTATTGGATATCATTGTACTACATTATAGATATGAGGATCTCTGATGTATATTTCCTACATATATTATTTCCTATAGATAAATTACGATTTGTGCTCCAAATGTTAGTTACCAAAATTATATACAATTACCTAGAAAATCTAAATTTAAGGTTTTATCCATACATATAACAGTAATTGTTTTTAAACATATTAATGATAGATCTAACATTTAATTAAGGAGTTATGCCTAACTCCCCCTACACCACATATACTATCACAAAATATTTTTTTCTTATAATTTTATTTTATTTAATTAAACTTGATATGTAATCATACTACCTTACTTTGGGTTTTGAGTAAATTTATTTCATCGAGAGTGTAATATTAGTCTTGAATACCAGTCGATACAATTATTAATTTATATCAAGATAATATTATAGGAATCACTTTTCAATTACTTATTTTTTATGTATCCAATCAAAAAGCTCGACATTTTTATTAGGATAATAATTATAATATTTTACCTAAAATTTGTTATATATATTAACATTTTACTTAAATGTTATTTATGTATATTATTATATATTGAACACAATATTAACATGTGTCCAATAAAATTTATAAACATATGAAGCATTAATACCATTGTTATTAAATTAAAAAATGCAAAAAAAAATCCATATAATTCTTCCTCTAAACTATCTCTGTGGGTCGAGCAACCTACACGATGGGACATGAGACAATGGAACTAGACACCTAATAAATGAAATTTTAACATGATACTCATTTAATATTTTAAAAATAAAATTTATTTGTCACTATCCACTTATCAGCTTTGGAGATTAATCTAATAGCAATATAGGTTAAAAGATCTTGGCTAGACCTAGTTGCACTAGTATTAATTACCATATGCACTAGTGTTATGGTGATTATCATTTCTAGATATGGAAGGTTTATGATATATTTATTTTATCTTACCACTCATAATCATTTTTATTATATTAAGCATTGATTCCTAGGTGATTTTAAAAATTTCCATCATAAAGGATTATATTAAACTACTCATTCTACAAACATCAACCCTAATGAAAATTTAAACAAGAAAGGTTCAATGATAATTAAATCTCTGGTTGTGGAATGTACCTACTACTACACAATTTTAACTATTGAAAAATCACTGCTCTAATTTGAAAAAAATATTAGATCTACCAACATGAGTCATTTCCTTAACTAGATCATTAGGAAGACCAAGCCAAGAAGTAGAATATTTATCCTCCATCAGCTATGTGAAGAAAAAAAATTATACAAAAATAATGGTTGCATTGGTTTGAATTTCATTGCATTTATTATCATAACTCTATAAATAGTATGCCATATCCATACAATATTTATATTCCTAGAGGCTATTATTATGCACAAAGAAAGACAGTAAAAAGACTTAAAGATATGAATGATTTCTTCATGAAATTGTTAATGGAAAGATAAGACCTCATGGAATGTCTATCTACTTTTTATCAAATTAGTTGAGATAGGCAAAAGATTAAAAATATTAAAATACCATAGACATCTCCAAACATGTGATTATAAAATTTAATAAAATATCAACAATTAGGTCCTTAAAATATAATAGCAAAAAATTATGTGTCTGAAATCCAAACTAATGTGATATTCTCAACAAATATATTAAAATCCTAAATATTAAGGATATTTATAAAGCACATAATTATTTACCATGACATTTTTTTATTGACAACATATATATACTTTTATTATAAACTCATAACAAATAATTATGTCTTTATCTTTATCAGTTCTTAGAATATCAATTTATATACAATATTATATAAAGAATTCTACTCTCCAAAAATTTGTATTAAAGATTGTTATTATTATTTTGTATCCATACATGTAAATGTGGTATTTAAAGTGCCTCAATTATGATTCTGAGTCTAATAGATAAGATCCCTCATTTAAACAACTAACCCATAATTGTAAATTGTTATTTTGGACTTCTTAAAAAATGTATATAATAATTGATGAATTCTCTAAGCAAGTATAACATCATTTTTTAAATCCTAAAAAAATTAATATAAAAATCAAAATATTCACAAAATTTTATGTATAGGATTTACTTAATTTATGTATCTAAAACCAATAATTTTTTAAAAAGTACTTTAAAATTGAAATAATCACTTTGTATATTTGTAAATTCTTTTCCCTGATTTTTTCCCACTATTATAAGTACTAGCTTATACAAGTTTATATAAACAATAATTCATTCAAATATTTGTAAAACCTCATTAATAACACTACCAATCACATCCTTATAATATTTTTCATTTAAATTCCATTTCTGCTCACTATATATACATGTTAATACTTTTTAATATTGAAAGAAAGATTGGACACAATGAAAAAATTATTACAATAACCTTATATTTATTATATTTTTGGATTAAAAACAATGATATTGATGCCTTCTAATATAAAAAGAGTCATCTATAATATCTAATGTATTATCTTCATTATTCCATGTGGGCCTCATAAGATTAAAGATAACACGTGTTTTGAGATGGAGCCATAAGATCCACCCGAATGACATCAATCCATTTGTGCTTGACATATGGATAATAAATACTAGAGTTTGAGTGTGAAACCCAATACAATGATTGATATCCACTATCCCTCTCTTTATATTTCTCTTTCTTTACAAAATCATTGGGCTCATAGGTTAAAATAGTCTTGTTAATATCCACTAAAACCCATGATGATGATCAATGATAACATCAACAGCCACCGATAGACATAAAACACAAAAAAATATGTTAAAAGGAATTACATGGAGTTATTTAATTATATATAATGTTAGCATCTATATCCATATTTATAAAATAAACATATAGTGAATATACAATGTTGAGTAAGTACATATCTAAATTAATGAGATCCTTTTTCTAAGAAGTCATGAATTAGGGCATCCATGCTATCGAAATCACCCAAGATATGATCTTGGCCTTAGTTGCTTCCCTTTCCATTTTGATTATCTAGATTGATTTGTACCTTGACAGAGGGATATAAATAACCATCATCCTCACCATTATAACTATAATTCTTTTAATTCCCATTGCCTTTTCATTAGATATCCATACACTCTCTTATTTTATAAGTTATAAGACTAAATATATAGGTTAGATGTGATTTTTTATTTTATTTTTCAATTATTTATTAAAAATAAAGTTTTGATTATACTTTCATTTGTATCTATAAATGAGGGATCCTTATCACTTATTAAATTTCACACACACACACACACACACACACACACACACACACACACACACACACACACACACACACACACACACACTATATATATATATATATATATATATATATATATATATATAATTTTAAAAAGAGAGATTTGGTAATATTTGACTTCATTCTCATTTGTGCCTTGAAGTGATGGCAAAATTTGAGTTGATTTTTACCTAGAAGGAGTTGATTTTCATTTGTGCTTTGATGTGAGGGAAAGATTTGAGTTGCTATGGAAAATCAATACAAGTGAAAATCAACCCAAATCTTACCAAAGTTTTCTTTTTAAAATTATATATAATTTTAATTATAATTTAGTTCCATAATTTTATGTCTATGTAACACTTGATTGGTGCAACATTAGACTCTGAATTTTGTCAATTATATGATTTAGAATCTTGAGAGCATATAATAATGTTTTAGAAGTCCAATTAGTCATTTAAGGTATATTACTAACTCCCTTATAGATATAAATAAAGATAAACTCAAATCTTACTAAAACTCTCTTTTTAAAATTTTATATAATTGTAATTATAATTCGCTACCATAATTTGGAGTATATGTAACACCTAATTGGTGTCCCATAGGACTTCAAAAATTATAAATTATATGACTTGGAATGTTGAGACAATAAAACAATGATTAAGGATTCCAATTAATCATATGTGGTACCATATCAACTCCATTATAGGCATAATTAGAAATCAAGTTAAATCTTACAAAATCTTTCTTTTTATAATTATGTATAACTTGAATTAGAATTTGGTACCATAATTTGGAATCTATGTAACACATAATTCGTATCACATAAGACATCAAATTTTATCACTTATACAAATTGGAATATTGAGAGCTTAAAACAAAGTTTTAAGAGTCTAATTAATCATATATGGTGTTATATTACTGTATTCATGAAAATCACTCTTTGAACCCCCATTTTACATACACTCCACAAACATGAAAAACCCCAATGTTTATCATTTTAATTTATTATTTTTATTTTTTCACCCACTTTCTAAATCTTTATTTTAATTTTAATACACCCTAAAATTTGATATTATATCCTCCCTTCTTGTTACAAAGGTTGCCAATGAATGCAAATCTGGTTTCTAAATTTGGAGAGTTTATTATCGTCCCCTGAATTGGAAGATTGTTTTCTAAAAATAAGAAATCACTTATAACACTTATCATAAAAAGTCTATTTTAGATTTAAAATTTAAAACTAAGATGTAGGATGTCTTAGAATATTAATAATTGATATTGACATTAGCATAATATTAAATAGCTTGAATGCAAAAAAAAAATTGGAAACTATAAGATTACATGATTTGCTTGTAAAAACTTATTAAAGCCACATTGGGAATGAAGAATAGATGAAATGTGTAAAGAGCCTCAAATAAACTTATTCATATGCATTATATGTATCTATTCGAGGGCTTTTCATTTGTTATGTTAGGGAAAACCTTTTCAACCAATTTTTTTATATTTTAAACATGATTTTCAAATGTGATGTTTAAGGTATATACTACCTATGTGTTTTGTTTGCAATGATATGGAGAAATAATAAAATATTATATCAAGGTAAAGGTTCCAAGAATCATGCAAGGATTTTTTAACTTGTATTTAGTTCTTTTATGGTTAATATTTTTACAGGTTTATAGTAATCAAGTTATTATTGTATATTTTGGATTGATTAATTTGTAACTATAAGTCCACACTGAAAACCAAATAGAAGTGTTTGTATATGTACTTAAAAATTAGTATATGTAAATAGATTATCATTTGTTTATATGTTCCTCCTCTACTAAGATTTATTATGAAATAATTTTCCTCAATTTTTTTATGGAGAGATTGTTCTTTATATAATCTTGTAAGGTTATTGGCACAATATAATGTTTTTATGTTCATATCTGCTTGTAAATATATATTTTATTATAGATTTATTATTTATATAAGTTCTAAAAAAAAATTATATAAATTAATATCTTTATAATTTTAAAATTTAATTTGTTTCATACAATTATGTACTAAAAATAGCATTTATAAAAAAATTCCCATATTGAATGTTGCATATTTAGGTCTTATACGAATTTAAAAATTTAAATGGACGTCTTCACTCCATGTTATGTATTATAAAATTCTTTTATAATTTTATCTTATCAACACAATATGTTTTTGTGACTACTATTTTTATACATGATATTTGAAAAATGTTACAATTTTTTTGTGTTCTTGAGACCCTAATTTTTTTAAAGGTAATTGATGATTCCTATCTAATCCACATAATCATCTATGAGATTATGTAATATTAGATTCAACTAAGTGAAACAATCCTATCCACTTATTTTTGTATTCAAAAGTAAAGACTCAAAGATAATCTTTAAAAAATCACAATTATTTTGGTGTTGGAATTGTAGGTTGTAACTAACGCCATGTTAAAAGTACAATCATAAAATTGTTTAATACATTTCTTGTTAAATTAGTGTCTATATTATTAGTCCTGAAGTGATCATTAATTTTTTTATTTTGACTTAAAATGGAATTATTGTCTACATTGTTTACTAATCAAAATTCATTATTTTATGTGTTGCCTAAAATATAATTATTTTTAAAAAATGAGTTAATAGGTTTTTATTTGTTATCTAAAATAACATTATTTTATAAAATTTAATTGGATGAAATATTTACATGTTATGAATAGTGTCACTTCTATCAAGGCAAAGTAGAGAAATGCATTTAATTGTTCGCATATTTTCATTTAATTATGTCAGTACTTAACAACAAGGCAAGTTGATGCATATTTATTTTCATCAAAATATCTACTTCCATCATGTCTCTTTCCTCTAAATTAATTAATGCATTAATTATCTTATCTCTATATTTACAGCTTACCATAAGACAACTTATAGCTATGGGTTCTTTTTCTAAATTTATGCATTGATATATTGACAAATCTCTATGAATCTAGTAATTGAATATGAGACAAGATGAATTAAATTATATACCTTATTAATTCCTCCATTTCTTGACCCTAATTTATTACTCATGGTCATACTTCCCACCATCTCCTCTTCCTCCTCTCCATACTTATATCTACTCACATATGGTAATAATAATAATTCTTTATATTACAGGGCTCCTTTTCATTAATATATTATTATGAATATATTCCAATTTAATATTAGAATATTAAGGCCATTAATGGGTAGGAAAAAACAAATATTCAGTGCTCGTCGCATTTTTAAGGATCTAGTTTCATTAGAAGAGGATGAAGTATAAAAAATTGTAGGTGAGTCTCTAAGTTATATTCCCTATATTGATTACTCAATGTTAGTATTGATTATTTTCTTACCCTAAACCACATTTTAGTTGATTTTATGAAACAAGAATCTTTGATTTTCACCATGTTTTGATAGGTTTTATAAAACATGGAGCTTGGATTTACATTTTAAGAAGATGTTACTATCAAGCAAAATCTATTGGGGTCGTATTTACTAATAGGTAATGATTGGCTTAGGCATTACATGCTATGATCCATAGTATGGTGTGGCTACTTTCAACTTATGGGTAATGACTTCCTTAGACATATGTGTCATGGAAGCATGGTCAGTCCTATAACTTCTCATATGTGTTTGAGAATTTATATGATTTGTAAAGTTTGATCTATTAAACCATGATTAGATACTACCCTCTTTAAAACCATGTAGGCTTTCTCATATTTCTCAGCTAGGTGGAATAACACTCCCATCTAAGCCTTAATATCACCTAGTACACTCTATTTCCCTGAAGTGTTGTACATAATTTTAATTAAAATTTTAAGTGGACAATGTGCCTATTTATTTTCACCCATTGATTCAAATAGTCTATAAAATTTTGTCAATCTTGTAGCAATCTCATTACTTTATCGATCAGCTCCTTGCTTTCCATAAATGGCCAATAAATAATAAGAAAAATTTAAATGAAATATTAGAAAGTTGATTGCATTTATTCAACTTATACTTTCGTATCAAATTTAACAAATTAATTAACTTCAAACTATTTATGAATGATTTGAAGTAGTTGATGTCCAATAAAATTTTGTATATATGAAGCGTTACTCACCTTAACATCTTTTTTTTCATGCTTGTCATGAAATTAATCCTTGACAACATGGATGTGATGTTTAACTTTGTGATTTTTAGGGGTTGTATGTAATTTTCAAAACTAGGAAATGACATTTAGCTCTAGTGAAATTAGGGTGGTGGTGTTACTACTTTGATAATAATCTTCCATAATTCTATTTATTTATGTATTATTATTTTTCATCATTATTGTAATATTTTATAGAGATGGAGTGAAGGGAGGGTAAAGGAATCCATCATTGCATGTATTTCATTAGAAATTACAATGGTCAATAATAGTATTTTTCATCCCTTGGCTTATAGTATTTATAGGTAATTATGATATGAACAAGAAAACTTGCACCCACATATAATCTCTCTAGGTTCTCTATTGGGAATAACTTCCACTAGCACTAACACTATGATTTCTTCTCATACCTATAATATATTTTGGTTAAAGTAAAATTTGATGGATTTTTATTTGGGAGTAGAATGCTTCATCTAGATGGAAAATAGTTAGAAATAAGGATAGCAAATTTTGAACCTATTGATCATCATGTAAATTTATCTAACATTAAAAATAGACCATGGTTCACTTTAATGTGAGAAGATAAAGTTAATTAATAATTATTTTAAGTATTCTATATTTATTGTGTAACTTAGAACAATTTTAAACTAATACTGGATAGGAAATAGACATTGGTTTAAGATATAAAATTCTATTTTCTGTAAACTCTGAACTAAAATATGAAAAATTATTATTTATTTATTTTTTATGGAAATATTAAATTTCTCAAAAAAGAAATAAAATGTCTTGGAAATAAAGTACACCCTTCAAAAATTAGAAATGAAACTAGATAGTCCTTTATTGTATGTAGAATTAACTTTTCAAACAAAATTGAAACAAAACTAATTTTCTTGAGAAGGAAATAACACCAACTTAAGGTGATTAAATTGAAAGGGATTTTTCATTAGGATATGTTTCATTAATGTTGTTTTATGCATCTTATTAGACGGGTAAATACCTTCACTCCACTGCTTTTTATCAAACGTAATTTCATTTTTATCTTTCTTGGTATGATTTTTATTAGGATTAGTACTATATTTTTATCCTTATGTTTGAACTATTCTTCATTTTTCATAGTACGTAACTCCATGGGAATATTTACAACTTCCCATAGGGACCTGGCACTCTCCACCCATGTTTTACTATATTGATGTTCTCAAAATCATAGGATTGTTATTTTGTAATGCTATAAATATGTTTGTATTTCCATAAAAACTTATTATTATTTTACAATAATTATATTTCAAGGGCATGTTGTTCAAATTATATCTTTTAAAATATTATATTGTGAAGATATTAAGAAAAATTATTCAAATTTAAATTATGTCTGTAAGAAAAAAAATCTGATTCAATGTCACCATTACACTAACATTTCAATTTTTTTAAGCTATAATTAAAATATCCTTCAAGTCACAAAAAATTCAAACTAAGAAGGCAAAATATCATCCATAAATTTAGACATGTATTTAATTTGTCTATAATATGTATTTTAGATTATATAAATACAATGTTAACCTAGACACAACTTAGATTTAGTAGTAAAGTCATCCCATTGTAACGTACTAATCTCCCCTATGTGACATTACTAACATCGGATGTATGATTTTGATAAAATTGTGCGGGTGAATTTATGAAAGACATTGAGTGATCTCACTAATGGCACTTGGCTAACTTTTCTAAATTGTCCTATGTGACTTTAAGTGTATTTAAATGAAACTCAACTTGGTTACTAAAAAATGACTTTAAGTTCAGCACTAAATGTGTCTTTAATAGTGACATTAGGTCCAAATTTAATAATGTTAGTATTTTTGACTTCACTATGAATTTAAAATATACTCCATACATAACTTAATGTTTAAGAACTTCAATTTTAAACAAGAATCTTGTTCCTAACATCTTATTTCCATTTTTTTATATTTATAAAACTTATACACATTGGCACATTTCTTGGTTGATTTTAATCCCACTAAGTTCCCCATTTCTTTCATTATTTAAAAACACATTGTCTGGTAGTTATTAAAAACTATCTAGTAGCATCATTGGATTAAACATCCCATTTTATTAAAATCTCCATCATAAATCCTTTATCATCTCTACATTAAACCCATGCTATGCGTGGGTCTATCTACATAATACACACACCATGCATGTGTTTATCATTGTGATAACATCTTCTCATTTCCATTAATAATGCACATTTAATCTCATATATTATTAAATCTAAAATACAATAACATTCATAACTTGTCCTAGATTAGGTTATATATAAAAGGTTATGTCAATCCATTATGAGAGTAATTAAAACATATAGAAACATCATCAAATGTAAAGTCTTAAGATAAACATAAAATAAATATCCTCATAATTTAAGTTGATATTCAATAAGTAACCTCATACACACTTGTGATAAAGTTGTAATTATTTGTTTGTCATATTTTGATTATGCCAAAATATTGAATTATATTTCATATATTAAAACTTATAATTTATTTCAAATATGAGGTACAAAATCCTCAATCACTTTATTCTTTCTCGATATTCATAAAACAATATGGATTTCTTATTCTAAGTGTGTAGGATATATGGTTTACAATGTAAATTTTAAAATTTCTCAACTCCAAAAATATTTATTTCTTTTCTAGTATCAATCTAGTTCAAAGAGTACTAAAATCAATTCTACATAATATTCCTAGAAAAATTGTGAACCAATGGTATAGGAAAATTAGGAAAGAGGAAATTCATCATTGACAAAAAATATTTTGAAAAACCTTGAACATATCAAAATTGGTAGCATAAAGATAGAATTGGAAAGCATGAATATTACCATTATGTATCTGTATAGTTTAAACATGAACCAACATCTTTATATGATTTAATCTATTTTGAATTTAGGAGATATAAATCTTCCACAACTAGTTAAATTTATATGTTATAAGATATGGCAAAAATTGTTAATGAGATATTGATTGCACTTACTAAATATGTAAATGAACATTAGAGAAATAAAATTTCTTATAAATTGGTTGTTTTTTAATCACTTTATATATATATATATATATATATATATATATATATATATATATATATATATATATATATATATATATATATATATTATAGTTTTTGTATGCACTATTATTATATTTTCCAAAATAGACTATTATAAGTTTATATGATGTTGTTGGTAGAGACTAGAAACCTACACCAAATGGTCTAGTCCATCGTTTTCTTGAAATGCCCCTATTTTAGTCTTTTATTTTTTTTTCAAAAAATTGTTACACCTACCTATGAAATTTATTTATGATTTTTTATTAGTCTTTGATCCTATAGATATATCCTAATTTCATCTTCCTTTTCCTTGAACCCTAACTCCTCTTTTGACATTTGACCTGAAAAGACTAAAGTTAAAGATATGTTAGAGAGACTTAAAAACTTGATGACAGATGGTTGAGAATTTCCTTTATTCCAATACTCTTAATATGGATCCAAATACATGTGGTTCTACCAATCATGTTTATTTGTCATCACAATTTTCAGCTAAAATGTAATTCATAGCTTTGTCTTTCATAACTTGAAAACATCTAACTTTGACCATGAACTTAGTGTTTTAATCTAGCTAATGGATTATTCATTTGAGTTTTTTTATATTTATATGATTTTTGGTTTTGTCTCAAGGATAAAAAATAGAATTATTAATGTGAAATTGAATTCCATGTGCCTTTTAGATAAAATTGGACCTAGAATTTATGTGTGTATGAAGGTGACTCTTTGACCAATTTACCCCATACGTGAAATGAAAAATATAGATAGGCTTCCCTAAGGGAGGATTTTAGTTTTATAAATAATCATTTATAGAACCTTGAACAATACCATAAAAGGTAGATTTTTTGGTAACAAATAACATTTAACTATTTCCAACGCTATCCAGTAAGGAAGAAAAAATGATCTAGAATATGGAAATTGTTTGCTTAGGAAAATAGAGCATTAAGGAATAGGCATGGAGATGCTACATATGAATTTACTAAAATTGGGTTGCTTGATTCCATAAATAGATTAATGATTAGGAGAGAATTGTGATCAAAATTCAAATATGCTTGCACAAGTCGTGTAATTTAAAGATTAAAAAAATGATGTTTCAAACTATCTAATACTAAATTTATGTTTCTAAATATGTCCCCTTTAATATATTACTTAGATTATACATTAAAAGGATAAAATTAATAAATTAGGTAGATATAATTATTTGCATTTGAAATTAGCAAGTATGCTCAAAATCTCCATCTTTTTGCATGAAAAACCTAGAAGGTAATATGTATAAATCCATGTCCATTAACGATGAACATTTCAAAATAATTTATATTATTGAGCTATTTAAAATTTTAAAAATAAATAAATAAATACATCTCTAGTTACAAACCAAGACATCACTTGAACTCATTTATAGAGTGCCATGGCCTTATTATAGCCCAAGGAGATGTAAAATGTCATCATAATTATTTTTGTCAAACCATGTACCAATTTTATAGGTAAGATGTTAAACTGCATACTAGGATCATTGAAAAATTGAAATTATAATTCAACCAATAAAATTTTATTTTTATTGTGTATTACCATTGATACTCAGCATATAAATATAAAATTCCATGCATTAAAAACATCCATGACTTAAAATATAATACATTTTATGTTAATGTGATATGTAATTCCATAATATATATGTCAATCTCTCCTAATATGATTTGATAACCTACATACTATGATCCTTGCAAACTAATAAATATGTTAAAGCTCATCCATGTTATATATCTCATTATATCATAAAATTTTTCAAGTATGCCTTATAGTCATAAAAACATTTCCCTATATATGCCTCACATTTGTGTTAATCTATAAATTTATCATAGTTTGATTCATAATCTATCCCAATCTAAATCATATTGTGTCCCATATGAATCACATTTATTGTGACATAAAGGTTGAAATACCTATTTATGAATTATATTACACACACACACACACACACACACACACACACACACACACACACACACACACACACACACACACACACACACACACACACACACACACACACACACACACACACACACACACACACACACACACACACACACACACACACACACACACACACACACACACACACACACACACACACACACACACACACACACACAAACACACACACACACACACACACAACAATCTCACGAGTATGCCACCCATTTGTGTGAAACCTACAATTCCCTAAACTCAAAATAAAAGAGTTGTACATATATTATTTTATATATAAATATGTATGTATGAAAAATATGTATGCTAACATGATTATATTATGTCATCATATAAATATTTAAGCATTCACACACATATGAAACATGTAACCCAAGTCATACCATTATCATATCAAATAAATATATAAATAATGGATATAGTGATAATAATTTCATTCATAGTCACTTAGTAATAAGTCATAAACATGATACATGATATAGGTCATAGCATCACATATAAGTATAAGAATATTTGTTATCAATCATGACACCATAAACATAGAAACCATGTAAATACACACAAATATATGAACATAGTTCTATAATCATTACACATACAATAACATTAGACATGAATTAAATCTTACCTGATACTAACACACATGGCCATGGCATAGAGTATAACATCATTGTATAATAGAAACACATAATGTAACACCAAAAAATGATCACATAATGTAACACATATTAATATTAACTTGTAAATCACATAATGTCATGCACTTCAATCATCACACATTTTAATATATATTTAATTATCATGGCTTGTAACACATAAAAATGTCAACATTCATAGATCAAGTAATTCTAGTATAAAAATAATCCATGTTACCATAAGATCATAAAAAAATATTATATCAATAGGAAATGACACTGTAAAGAGTATTCAAAATAAGAACTCATTCAATAAATTTATAGTTAGCTTGATATGATCAGTGGAATGGTCATATAAATATGTAACTTTTAAATATGTATGAATATTCCCCTACTATACGAATGTCTCCAATGTAAAAAAGGAATCGCTAAGGTGTAAGGAATGCCATAAACACAAATGTCCATGTTTCATTTATATCATGTATCCCCGCCATACCATTCATTGGAAAAAAACCACAAAATTAATTTTTTAAGTTGTATATCAGAGTACATATTGGATGCATAATGGACCCATCCTTTCTTACTAAAGTAAGTGGTACTAGCATAATGTACTCACATACACAGAACCAAAAAGGTAAACATTAACCTTCTATGACATTAATCAAATACACAAATTCTAAATATATGGGGACCAAATAAACCATTGTCCTAATTGACAATCAAGAATATTACCTAGTTTGCTCAACACAAAAAATACCTAGCTATCCATTTGAGTACATAGGGATTGCACTTAGACCCATAAGATTACAACAAAAATTCTTTTGCATGAAAATGTTCCAATTAATTTAAAGACATTCCTGCCATAACCTCATATAGTGGTTGAATATACAAAGGGGTTAACTCCTAATCTAACTGATAATGATATGGTGACAACCATTCATGGAATCAATATAAATGATATCATACCAGATGGATAGTCAATACGATATAATAGATAAAGGGAGATCAAACACTCCAAAACAACATGACATCCAAAATCTTATAATGCACAATCATGATTGTTTAATCTATATATGTTTAGGTAATAAAGGCATAATAATAAATAATTATTACACACTTACATAAGCATTCTAGCCATACATGTAGTCTAAATTTTTTGAAACATGATTAACTCTTGCAACCAAGGAGATTAGAAATGAAGTAATCCCATTTTTATTTAACATCACACTAAGTATATTCAATTGGATTGAGTAGCATGCTTCCCATAGGTACATTATGGTTTATAGATGCATACAATGGTTCCAAATAAACCTAATTGTTAAATCATATAACCGTCAAGGTTTAAACAAGGTTAAATACACACACCAATTCATACCAATATCCATGCCTACTTAGTGAAGAAATATAGCCATCAAAAGGAAAAGTTAATATTCATATGTAGTATATGAAAGTGATATCCACATATACAATTTTAGTCACTTCATTTACATAATCATATAAACAAATAGAAGTATTAAAAAAAAAAATCATTTACTTCATTGTATAAGATATTTTAGATTACTTTTTGACATATAAACTAGAACTTTGTTACAATATTATGATGTGCATACTCTCATAATACCACATACAATTTGGAACATCTGATGAGTCTCTATACTTCACACACCAATTGAAAATAAAATACAAGTAGTTATATATTCTTATTTTAGATTAAGAGAAATTCCAATGAATATAATAAGGAAATAATCCTAAACATGTGTATACCAAAGTAATAATTAAATATCTCTTATTAGTTATCATGTAATTTAAGATTCCAACTTACTAATGATCCTATCCAACATACTTAAGCATGACAAAACACCCAATTACATAAAATCCATTTACCTAAGAAATATCTATATCAACATCTCCATGATGAACCCAATAAATATAATATATGT
>JARHVA010006729.1:192500-267500 GCA_037957365.1 Torreya grandis | reverse complement strand
TAGGTATTTCAATTCTTATTTTTAAAAACCTGCACCACATAGTTTAAAAGACAATATTTCTGGAACATGTGCATGATCAAACTACAATTTTCTTTCAAAACTTTTTTTTTAAATACGTATAAACATAAAAATTTAGGTTATTTTTTTAATTTAAAAATGAAAATATATTGTTATTTACAAATGAAAATATAAAATCAAACATTTTAACTCAAAATTTATTAAAAAATATGAAAATATAAAAAATTAATACAACAAATAAAAGTATTTATAATTACTTAAATGTTATGGTTCAATATTTGAACTTTATATTTTATTCTCATTGTAAAAACAAAACACATAATTTTACATATCCAAAATGCATATGCTTATCAAATTTTATATATATATATATATATATATATATATATATATATATAATTTGATAAGCATAAAAACGTTCAAATCTGAAAAATTTGTGATGGTGTCAAATTCAGATATTAACCGTGCACAATACATGTGGATCATGTGGATATAAAATAAATTTGTAAAATGTAATTGTTTTTCATGGCATCAATTGGTCACCAACATTTTTTTAGTATTGGGTGCTCACATGGAGTATGAGCACCACTACTCGATGATTTTGTCAGTGAAAAATGGTATGAGCACCACTACTAGAGAAATGCGACCGTGGAAGTTTTAAAGTAAAAAAATCAATAAAAATACATACCTATAGAAGTATTGGTTGGAATTCATAATTCAATACATCAATGCACTTAAATTAAAAGTTAATAGTGACTTCATGAAATAAGACACTATTGTATGTAGGAAAATAGATAGAGGTCACTTGTTTCAAGTAGATTGTGCATGGTGAATCAAAAAGCATATAAAGTGGAATTGTGATATTAAAATGCAAAGAAGACAAAATGTGCCACTGAAGATATATGTGACCACAATTTAAAATTGGGCAAAATATTTTTATTGCATATTTTTGAATGCAAATTAATAAGAAAAAGTGATTTCAATATGTATTTCTGAAGCAAGTACTAATAATATAAACAATTTAAATTTATAAAATACTATAAAACTTTCAATCGATATATAAAATTACTACTTTTAACTACGAAATTTAAAATTGCACCGTATAAATTATGTAACGATGTAATTTAATCAGCTTGTTAAGCCGGAGGCTTATACAGCGGGCGAAGCTCGTAGATTCGTCGTGAGTCGCGAAAAAAAATAGATGCTGTTTATGCCCTTTCAGACGCTGCCATGTGTAAAGTTTTGTGTGGCGCTGGTTTGGGTGGGAAGCGGTGGTGGACGTGAAGCGGCTTGCACTCCCAGAAAGAAACACGAACACAGTACATAAACATTATATGTATCTCCTATCTAGACATGGAGATAAACGCATATTTGTAGTCTGTTGAATGCGCCGAGGGGCTTTCTGAGTCTGTTGAAATCCTTGACTTACATGTAATGCGGTTTCGCTTGAGTTGAAATAGCGGAGATAAAAAGAATGGTGGCGGTGTTGCTCTTGGGCTGAGTTAAAGAAAAGAATAGAACAGAAGGCGAACATGACATCTTAATGGCCAGAACCAGTGAAAACTCTCCTTCGAAACATGATGATTGTGCCTGAAAGGATCGGATGTATCTTTGGGGATTACAACATGAAGACCTTTTACCAGGTTGAAAAGAAGCCTGTGATGCTAGGACATTATCTGACAAGTTTCTCTATTTCATACAAGCGTGTGAAGCATGGATGGACCGGTATTAGTGCAACCCACTCAACCAGTTTGTTCTACATTTTGGGGAAGTCTCATATCAGACAAATACAGATGCATACGACATATGGCGCAACAACAAAGATTTTAGGAGTTTTCATTTTCACTATCCTAGGCGACTTGTTGAGTTCAAACAATATAGTGCGGGTTTCGAGGATGCAGGGCAGGGGTTTGACAAAATGACTAAATGTACAGGGGAGTTTTATTAGGTTATGAAGGCAAGGTCTCGGGAGGATGTGGCTATGGATGAGATCAACAGTTTGTATGAAGCATTGGCCTGTGTTTTTTAGCACCAGTGCCAGCGGAATGCGGTTTTAGGCCATTTGTATAACGAAATTATAGCTTCAAAAATTATGCAGACAAGCCTACAAATGAACAACAGTTAGACTACCAATTCCTCAATCTTTTCTTGCACCGTCGGGACAACTGCTAGTAAAGTACCCTAATCGGTGTGGCATAACAAGGATCATCATGACTACTTGTTGGGTTGTCACAAAATCGACACTCGTGTTAACTCCATAGTAAATCTTAGGGCACCTAAAGTATCTTCAATATTAAAGAAAATAAAAGACAGAGCGGGTAACGGTACAAAAGAAAAAGCTAAATTCGTTGTCCTTCCTCCATCCGTGGGTAGACAAGCGGGCATTAAGAAGTACAAATGAACGTATTCATATTGAAGATCAGGAAAGGAGAAATGCTTTGGACAAAGAAATCCATTAATAGCCGCCTTCAAGTGGCGGCCTGGTTGGTTTTTTCGTTAGCCAGTTCGCCATTACCAAAAGTGATTCGCATTCTTTGCATTATTAGTCGCCAGAATAATTCGTCAACCGATTATGGCAAATGAGAGTCCTGTTTCATATTCGTCAACCGAATATGTACTTCCGCAATCGCCATTAATGGATATACCGTTTTTAATATAATTGCCCTCAGTTATCTGATGAGAAGCAGCAGCCGGTAAATATAGCAGGTCCATTGAGACAACGGAAGGCATTGCGCCTATGATGAGTTCGATTGTATGCACGAAGAGACAACATGCCTGGCGTGGGTATGTATAATTTTTGCATTCATTACCGAAGTTTTCAATACTGATTTGTATTTTCTTGTGTTTGTTGTCTGTCAGCGGCCGCAGATGCTGTCGTGGATCATCGTTATGGGCTACGGTGGATTTTAACAAGATCGTTTCGATCCCCGAATCCCACGATTGTGTACAGAAAGAGAAAGAGAGGGATGGTGGAGGTCGATAACCATATTGGGTTCCACACCCAAAATCTTGTATTTATTATCCAGAGGGGCAGCGCAAATGGATTGACGACGTTCGGGTGGATGCTGCGTTTCCATCTCAAAACACGTATTGGCTTCGATCTTCTGAGGATCCTGCGGAATAGTCAAGATGATACCTTAGGGATTACGGGTGTCTCTTTTTGCTATTGGAAGGCATCCCTATCACTATTATTAATTAAAAAAAACACTACTATATAATCAAAACAAGTGTTGTAAAGATGTTAATCCTTGTTTTTTATTGAATAGTGTATTGTATTTGATATTTGTGAAGCGTTAATATTAGGTAGGAAAGCAATTTTTAGAAGTGACAGAAAAATATGAAAATAAGTTTTATTTGTTCACAAATACAGAACAATATAAGAACAAATTGATGGTAGCATAAAGTAAAATGCATTAGAGTGCTCCAATAATAACATATATAAGCAAAGACTGTTTTCAGAAGACATTTTAACAATAAGTAAACATGAAATATATGAGACTGTAGGAAGTTTTATAGGTAAAATGATTTTGAAAAAATAAAATGCAGTGGACGGCTGTAGCAATAAGTTGTATAACGAAACACGAGGAAAAACAAAACACAACTCTGAGTTGCGAAGCTTCCATATGCAATACTGTTTGCAATTGTTGAAAAAACCCTATATTTGTGTAGGATGAGACAAGAAGTAACAAGTTAGAAGTATCTAGTTTGAAATATGAAAGATGAAAAACGTAGCTTAAAATTATGATATGAGAACATTTAGTATTTTGATTGATTCAATGTATAGCCAAAAATATATATTTTAAGAAAATGGTTGGTTTGATATGAGTATTTGATGTTTTAACATATCATTAATAGTTTATTAAATCAACATCTATAATGTCTTTGTGTTGGTTGAGTGTAAATTTAGATTTGATAGAGAAATCTCGTAACATGAAGATAATAGTAGTTTTTCCTTTATGTAGTCTTTTTGTGAATTTGTACTAATGGTGCTAATAATATACTCAATAGCGAACCTAAAATCAAGCATTATAAATTGCTATTCTTGATGGGTTTTAGATTTCAAATTAGATGATGGGTATAGACATGGGAAGTTTCTTGTTGACAAGACATACAATGCAAAAAGCATTAGGTGAAGGGTTTCATGTTTCAACTGAGATTTTATTTTTTTCATAAATTGGTTGAAAAAACATAGAATATGCATTTGTAATGGACAATATTCCTTGCGCATATGAAAATGCAAATATGATTTAGCAAAAGAGATTATTGTAAAATAATTCAACATGAATTGTTTTTAATGATAGTGCAATTACATTCTTATCAATGAAAATAAATTAAAAAAGAGTTGTAGCATAATGCAAAATTCTTAGCTTTGAAGGTTTTTTATTTTGGTGATAAAAAAATGCAAGCTTGAAGATTAAAGAATGTTATCAATATTTTTTGGATAATTTTAGTATAAAAAATCAAATAAAGCATGAAAATCAACATACCTCTATTTTTTCATCTAACAATGTATTTAGTTATTCTAATGCTTTCATGTTTCACAACGAGGTGATAAATGTTGTTTGACCAATCTTCAATGCCCGTTTAGGACCATTTCATTTCTCTGTATGCTTGAAGAGAAAGAATGAAAAATTATTGTTCTTTAACTCATGTTAAATTATGGAAAATAAAACATTGAATGTTCTAAATACATAGAGTTTTGAAGTTCAAGTCGAAATAATTAGTTTTTTTGTGTGTATAAAACATGTTTGAAACCAAAAGAGTATATGAAAAAAATAACAACTTCCTTGTGTTACATCATTTTAATAATCTCCATCTTCAATTTTGAAAATAAGTTGGAGACCTATTTTTTTGGCCAAGGTTACAATTGTAATGAATATCCATGTTATATAGACATCAATGGCACTTAGAAAATCTTTGACTATAGAGTCTAGACTGAACTTTTTAGGTGTAAATATTTGGTATAATTTCAATTGTGCTTGTTTCGATAACCAACAATATGATGTCACAATATTCACAATCATAGGTCATTTTGAGAGAAAATCAAAACTCTATTATGTGCATTACTTTTCCTTGAATAATTTTTTGTCCATGTATTTCAATCAAGTTATTATTGGTATGTAAGATTTTTAAATGCTTCTATTTAGTTTGATTGGTTGGGTGATTTTTTTGTATATTGGGGAGGTTTGTCTCATATGTATGAGAATGTTAGCTTGATGTCTTTCTTTAATCTATTTTAGGTAAGTTAGTCCCACATACATTGTATGGTTTAGATTCACAATCTTCCACCTATACATGTCTCTCCTCACCAAGATATTTGTAATTCAATCCAAGACTATTTGTAGATACATAGTGCTTAGTTTATGCTCTTCTCTTGATTTTAGTCTTTAACAAAATTTGGGTTTTTGATCTATTAGTCTTTTGTCATGTACCTCATCATTGGATGAATCTTTCATAATATTAGAGCTCTGAATGATGACAAAAACCATTAATTCTTTTATTTTTGTTAATACTTGAAATATAATGTTGATTACTATTTTTTATTCTTACAAATTGTGAGAAAAACTTACAAATATGTGTGTTCATCTATATTTTTTCTCCTCTAACTATCATTTATCATTTTCACATACATGTACTACCATTGGGGAAATCAAGTTTATTTTTTATGTTCAAATTCTAATTTTTAACCTTTGTCTTGGGCCAAGCAAATTTATTGATAGCTGCTCCATCCACCATTTAGTTGGTTTTCTCTCCCTATGCCTCTAGTTAAGGTTTTTTGTCACTTTTTTAAAAATCCTTTTTAATTGAATAAATGAGTTTTCATTTTCACATTATCACTCAAAATTATATATGGGTTGTGTGTACCTAGTTCTCATATTTTAAAATCATTTTCAAATTTCAAATTTAATGAAAAATTAAAAAGTTTTCTCATTTTTACTAACTTTTGGTTCTTTTTAGAAAAAATGGTGGAGATTTCTTATTATTTTTATTAAAAGCAATACATTGTAAAAAGGGGACAATATCTGGTGGGATATTTTTTATTTGGTTTTTACATAAAAATATTAGAGAGTTTTTTATTATTATTTTTATATAAAAATATTATTTCAATAGAGAGATATTAATAAGGAAATTATAAAAGGTTCATTATTTAGTCATTTTCATCAATCGAAGATGGAGGGTGAGGCCTAGTTTGTCAAGTGAATAAACCCCCTCAATATAAAAATAACTTTGTTATTCTCCTTATTTGTTTCACATCTTGTTTCTCTCTTTTTGGGTGTATTATCAATAGAACTCAATGTCCCTCTTGGATTATTTTCTTTGTATCGAACTTGTTACTCAGTTTTGACATTACAAACACTAATTACTCATGGATGCGTTTTTAGTTGAGTCTGATGTCCATTCACTTGAGCATATTATTCTACTTGTAACGTTTTGGGGGGTTATTGTGAAATTTATCAAGGGGTTGTTGTCAAAAGTACTTTTTCTCTTATGTGCACACTCATTTTATGAGACTTATCTACTACTTTGGTGACCATGAACTAATTTTTATTGCATTCTTGGTGATTTATCCTTTTGGGATTTTAAAATAAAAATCCTATGTTTAGATTAAAGGTTTGATATGTCTAAATTAGTGAAATAAATATATAATAATTAAGTGATAATTTGTTATGATCTTTGACATTGTTTGACTTTCTAAAAATATCAATAAATAAGGATAAATTGAGATTTATCTAAAAAATTATTGTCATAAAAGATGTAGGTTTTGAAATTTGAGATATGGGTAGTTATCTATATTTTAAATAGGATTCTTGTGTTCATCTGGTCAGTAGGTAGTAGCACCTAGTATGGATAGTAACATCATCTATCTGTAGTATCCTCAATATGGTACTAATATCCACTTTATGGTACTATTCTCATTTTTTAAGAAGTCTTACACATTTGTTTATATATTTTATTCTTGCATGCATGAGACCTAGAGATCTATGTTGTGCCTATTAAACTTAATTTAATGTGCAAACCCTAATCCTCCTTGAAATTATGGCATGAGAAATAATTTTATGTGTGCTAGTAGGATGGATTGGACATCTTCAACACTTTATTATGTAGAGAGTTGCCCACATACCTATACTCTGAAGAAAGATCAAGCCTGATGTAATTCTCCCAATTAGTTCTTGATGTAAGTGCAAGTGAATTCTAGAATGAGATTGGGCTTGGATGATTTTAATGTGCTTGATATTTGAAATGTTTGAAAACTAGTCTTATGACTATTTTAGATTGTAGTATACATAAATTAGGTAAGAATAAAGATCAAATACCTTAATTTTCCTCAACTTTATCTTTTATCTAATTAGCTTTTTCATCTATTTTCCATCTACTAAATAAAAGAGAATGAAAATTGTACTTATAATGTGTTTTTTCTTGTGAGAATAACAAAATGAGCTTATCATGTCCTTAAGATAAACACATTTCAAAAACAAACTATTAGGAAAACGTAGGGTTTAGTAGACTAGTGCCCAATTAGGGACACTAGTTTCATATGGCTATAGTGTCCCAAATGTAGTGTTAATGCCATATTTATAGAGTGCTAAGCAATTTGGATTGGGGTCTAAGATGATAATTCTGGGTCGATGTTTTGACTTGTTGTAGGTGATTGTGGTATGCTAAATGAATAATAAAGTAAGTCTAATGATAAAAAAATATGCATATGGATAGCGTATGGATAGGTTACTCAAGTGAAACTCTTAGCATCTAATTACCACTTTTAGGTGATTACATTCTTTGCCCCTTTATGCTAGTAATGAAGTAAATAGAGATTACTATTATAACAGAACAAGAAGCATACTTTGACTCACCTTAGAATTCAAATCTCAATAGTTGAGTTTGAGTATGTGAATTTGAATCTGCATATGTGGACCATAATCCAAATTAATATCCTCATTGGGTAAACCAATGCATGAACTTGGTGACAACCTTTGTGTATGATTATGCATAATGTTCATATCATTAAATATCTTGGACTAAGTTGATGGATTGATCAATCCTCATATGGGTGACTCAATAACACAATCAAGTTTTCACTCCATCATTACCAACCCATGCTCAGTAGATCCTAATCTCTATGAATATCTTGGATAAGATCGTTAGTGTGTCTAATCGTATCATGTAATTAGATCAAGAAATCAAGTAGGACATGACTCCATCATTGCCCACCTATGTGAAGTAGATGCATTTGTAACTATACTATAAAAAGTTATGAAATTATTTGAGTAAATATAACTATGTATTCATCTCTATAGCCAGTCAAGTATATTAAGAAGCTTTAGGCCACTACAGAATACCAACCACTGCAGATGAAGTAAGGCATGAATATTATGATAGCTTGAAATCTGATAGCAATTTTGTATAGAATATAGAATAAAATGAAGTTTATCATTTCATTTGATTAACATGTCTAAAGTTGAGTATTTAAAATCTAATGTATTGTACACATTTCACCATTTTGGTATGTATGTATATTGAAACTGAATCAAATATGTAATAGATAAATTTGTGTAACTTAACCTAATTTGGGAGTAATCATGCCATGCATGATGCCCCCAAATCTAAGAAATTGGTATGAATCTTAGCTAGAATGAATGAATCTAAGCTAAATCCAAACATACTACCAAACCTTTGACTATATCTATCTAAATTAGTATTGTATATGGTGTACTAGTTTGAATGATCTGAATTATCCTAAAGTTGGGGCTATTGGATAGTAGCACCCTTATAGTGGATAATAGTGCCCTTTGGTGCTAGTGTCATAATTTGGGTGATAATTTTTGCCTGGTCTTATTTTGGTGTGATCTGAATGGAATTTTGAGCCTCTATTGTATTTTGTCTATGCCTTGAGTTTCATGCTTAAAAGTGAGCTTGTGTGCTGAAATGTATCTATGAATAGAAATGTAGGAGACTAATTTTTATGATGAAACCCTCTAGATACCCCCTCTTTTGAGGATAGTTATAGAACCTACGTAATAATTTCCTTATAAAGAAGTAGATCTATAAAATGTGTTAACTAGATCATGTGCATGATATACAAATATAATGTATAAACATAACATCAAAATATAAATATATCTAAGAATGAGTAGGAAATGTAAGATGTATGTTGTAATCTAAAGTTTGCACATGGGTGTCAAGATATATGTAATCAATCTATAAAAAAATTGAGTAACTTCCTAGAGGGATGAGGCATGATGTCCATCATGTCTCCCAAGTAGAAATGGTAGATGTATGAGGTTCATCATGGCACTAATAGTGTGTGTGTGTGTGTGTGTGTGTGTGTGTGTGTGTGTGTGTGTGTGTGTGTGTGTGTGTGTGTGTGTGTGTGTGTGTGTGTGTGTGTGTGTGTGTGTGTGTGTGCGTGTGTGTGTGTGTGTGTGTTTTTGTCTGTCACACAATAAAATACAAGTGTCATGGTGTAGAAGCATACAAGGAAACAAAAATTAAAACACATGAGACACATAAAATATATGCCAATGGGATAAAATACAAGGAAAATGGGAACATGTCACTCAATATAAGAATGAATACATAAAAGGACATGTTTAGATGTCCACATATGTAAGCAACACATACTTTGGCATAGAGCCACATAGAAGGATGTCTTCAAATGTTCGCATATAGAAGAAGGAAATAACACACAAAAGGGACATGGCCATATGTTTAAGGCATACAAATAGAGAAGTAACATATAAGCCAAATAATAATGGCATATTCAAAAGCCCTCAAATATGAAAGAAGCAGAGGGATAAAATCAAGTCTAATCTAGGAAATAGAAATGAAAGCATGTATAACTATGTAATATAAATCTATGTAGATGCTAGGATGCATTTACACTGAGTGTAACTACTGACGGTTGGAAAAAAAATTGAGAAATAAGGAGTAATGATCAACATCAATATAAATAATGAGAATGTGTAGTACGTAAAGATAAAACCTAGTTATAGCAACAATGTAGTAGATGCCCCCAAGTGGGAAGATACATCAAATGTATAAAGCTAGATCAGTGTAAATACACCCACTGTGTAGGTGATAGTTGGTCTAGATCAGTGTGGTGGACTTGAGTCCTATCTAGAATATACAAGCACTTAATAGGAACAAGTGAAGCATATATGTATGATAAAATTGACTATACTAGGGTAGTTATCAATATGGAATATAGAAAATGTAGTAAAAATGTAAACATAGAAATGCATACAATCTTTAAATTTTGTGATTTTTAAATATATGATTGTTTTTGTATTTTGACATGTTACTTTATGTTTATGTTTTTTTATTATAAATTATGTACAAGTAAATGAAAATAAACTATGTACAAGGAGAGAGAGAGAGATAAAGAAGTATGTGCAAGGGTAGGAACTATACTAACCAATGAGTCTCATGGGAGACTCACTATCACTGTGACTTGTGGAGAATAGGGAACCATGATTGTGTATGTAGTGTGAAATATCAATTGTGAGCCCATTATTTATTATGCTAGATAATTTGAGTCAGATGCTGCCTTATTAGTGATGTCATGATGTTGTGGTACTAACTATGATGCCATGTTAACTTTAGGGTTATTAAAAACCCATTAGGTAGAATTAGAATCCATAGGTTATATAGGTTCCCTATGCTTAGAACCCCTACAACCCAATATAATTTATCTCAACATAAAACTAAGTAGATAATGTCATCTAGAAATATGTGACATATCTTTGATGTAATGGTCTCTCTAGTAATGGTCTTTACGAGAGAGTATGTGTACTTGTTAGTAACATAAAACTAAACTTGACTTGCTATAAGGACTCTACTAAACATTGTGATGTATGCATAAGATTTGTACTCTTTGTTGTAAATATCTAGTAATGTGTGAACTCTAACTAGTTTTTGTGATAAAATTGTGATCATAATCTTTGCTAAAAATGCCTATGGGATGGGAAGAGGATACTCATATGGGACACCCTTAATTTTAATCATGTGGTTAGGATGTATATACTTAAAGCATTAGTTTACTATATATGGGATGGCTTAGAGCTATTTTAACCATGGATTTCCTAATAATATATTGAATACACCCATACTAGGTACTACTAGGAACCAAATGGATATGTGTGTTGGTCCAAACTGTAATGGAATCATTATATTCTTGATGGAGCTCTAAATGTGGAAAATAAAACCATTAATGACTATATGTTTAGGTAATATATCCTACTCTATATAACTGAAGTGTTGTAAGAGTGTCATGATGCACATGCTTAAGTCTGACTCGTTGTAAAACATAACACTATGAATATTATGGTGGTTTATGTATGATCCTATTAAGAGTGCATTTAAATTTGTGTCATCATCCACATTCTACTAGTCTAAAAATATTATAAGTGGTATATGTGGTTCTATAGTTTGATACATGCTAATAATGTTATGTAAGGGATGTGTCTCCTCTGTACATATGTTATAGGCAACTAGTGGTGGATGAGTTTGGTATGTATAATAAACACCTGATGTTCTCCTTGCCTCATTATATATATGTATTAGTAAAGGATATTGAAATATATTAAGTGCCTTATCCTCTTTCTTTTATTATTTTGGTGCCTCTATGGGTGTGCCCACATCAATAATGATAGCCTTAATGAGATCTTTTATCTTGTGTGTAAGGGTAATGCATTTATTTTTCATGTGGCCTAGTGCCCTATGATACTCATAGAATGCATTTGAATCATAACTATTTGGAAGATGTTGTGTTGTAATAAGATATTTAATGGATGGGAGACATGTGACATTACATTCTAATAGCCATTTTAGAACTTATGCTAGTGATTCTAGTAGATTAGTGAAGACTCTACACTAAGGAGTGGATAAAACCAATCTGGGTGAAGGCTTGGAAGCTACATTGATATGTCCTTTTCATAAGTATTGTCTTTTGTTTTCCTTACCTTGTATGGAGATTTGTTTTTACTCTTAATAGTTTATTTTGATCGATTTGTGTTCCTAAGTTTTCCCATTGCGAAGAGCTTAACCTCTTTTTACTTAACTACATGGAACATATCATTAAATGTGGAAAAATTATTTTGATCAATTTGTAGTGATGGTAATATAATATATTTAAATATTTGTTGAAGTTCTTTATCTGCCATGGGAGTCATCAATTTTTGTAATATTATTTTGTATTGTGAGACATAATCAAGTGATAGGCTCACTTGAATATTGATTTAGTTCTGTCAGTTGTGCATATTTTATCTTATAGCTGATGTTGATATAAAAGTGTGCTAAGAAAAATTAGTCTAAAGGATTGTATGCCATGATAGATTGATTTGGAAAATCATTGAACTAGTTTAGGTCATTATTCTTGAGACTACATGGGAATAGATTCATAAGAAGCCAATCGTTGGACTCATAGTCCAAGCATGTTACATGAAAGGCTCTAAACTATTTCTCTAAGTCAACCTTACAATCATATAATGTCATATTGGGTGAAACAAAATAAAATGGAAAAGGAGTTATCTCTATACGATATTCCAAAGATGTATTAAGAGAATGTTCGAATCCAAGGCATGTGATGGCTTAGCTAGTAACTGCTTAAGATGTAACACCTTAGACACCAGAGTAAGAACCTCTTGCATAAGGGATTGTAAATATGGACTAGAATAAATATCAACATATGGTATAGCTACCATTGATGGTCGAATACCAATATTGGATTGTGTTATCTAAGTTGGTTAAGTGGGCCCCATTAAAGGTGTGACAACATTGTTAACTAGAGGGGTTGAATATTGACCATTATTTGTCTTTTGAATTTCCTCATGAATAATTTTTATGAAATCATCTTGGATATCCTTATGTTTGAACACAAATTCTTGTAATTGATGCTTATCAGTTTCATCAAATCTATTGTTAAATTTTACCATTGTAGGTTGAAAGGTAGGAAAACAAATTTTGTGTATTTTAAACCTTATAAGAATAGTAATCTATGAAAGTTTGAAAAAAATTAAATCTAACAGTAACTATGATATTTTTGGAATTAAAATATGAGTATAGATATAAAAGGAAAGAAACCATAAGTGTGTCTAGGGTTAAGGTTTTTTGAATCTAAGTTTTATTTTGAAACAATTTAAATTAGTTGTAAATTAAGGTGAAACTCTAGTATGAAATTTATTTTAATTAGGTAGGTATCTAAAAAACTAGAAAATCATAAGTATTTAATCCTAAATTTATTTCATAAAACATGGATGCATACAAGCTAGCATTTGAAGCAATATTTGAAATAAGATAGGTTCACCCAAATATTTAACCTTTTAGGGTTTTACAATGAAAATCCTATGTTTATATTAAAGATATGAGATGTATAAATCAATCAAATAAATATGTAATTATTAAGTACCAATTTCTTATGACCTTTGACCTTGTTTAAATTTATAAAAATTATAATAAATAGGTATAAATATATAATTATCTAAAACTAAATGTCATTAAAGATATGGGTTTGAAAATTTGATATTTGGCTAGTTATTTATGTCATCCATGGGATTCTTATATTCATCTACTCATACGATAATAGAGCTCAGTATGGACAATAACACCATATATGTGTAGTTCCCTCAATATGGAACTAATTTCCCCTTTATGGGATTATTCCCATTTTTTGAGAGCACCTACACGTGTATATGTATGTCCTATTATTGTGTGCATGAAACCTAGAGCTTTGTGTTGTGCCTAAAAAACATGATTTAATGTGCAAACTCTAATCCTCCTAGAAAATATACCGTGAGAAATATTTTTTTGTGTGTTAGTAAGATGGATTAGACATCCTCAACACCCAACTATATAGATATTTTCCTACATATCAATAATCCAAAGAGGGATCAAGCCCGATGTAGTTCTTCCACCTATTGCTTGATACAAGTAAAAGTGAATGCTAGAATGAGAGTTGCCTTAGATGCCTTAAATGTGCTTCAGATTTGAAATGTTTGAAAATTAAGATATAATAGGAATAAAATACCTTAATTTTTCTCAATTTTGTCTTTGGTTTGAAGAACTTTTGCATCTATTTTCCATATACTGAATAGAAGTGTATTAGACTAGTATATATAGTGTTATGTTGCTTGTGTAGATATCAAAATAAAATTTGGACAAATTTAGGAGGGGCACATATTTGAAAAACACTCCATTGAGAAGATTTATGGATAAATATAGTAATGTTAAATTAAAGACATTAGTGCCATGTAGATTTCGTGTCCCAAATGTGATGTTAATGTCTTTTTTGTAGACTTCTAAGAAATTTGGACAGGGGTCTGAGGTGACAATTTTGGGACTATGTTTTATTTGGTTGTAAGTGATTGTGGTCTATTGAAGTACTGAAAAATTAATTCTAATTCACAAAGATAGGTTTATGGATAGCCTATGGATAGGTTAACTCAGGAGACACTCTTATCATATAATTACCACTTTTAGGTGATTATACTTGGATGCATTTTCAGCTGATCCTAACATCCACTCATTAATCATGTATTGTCACTTATGTAATATATTTTTTATTTCACTTTGGTGTCTCCTCTCAATCATGTCAATTATAATTGAGATATATGAACAAATAAGGAGAGTTTATTATACATTATTTATTCTTATTAGAAATAAAAATCATCCTTCATAGTAGATGTGCATGGAATTCTTACTCATATAATAGGCCCTTATTCAATTTTTATATGGATTCATTATTTTTCCCACTAACCCTTATAAATACAATGTTTGGGCCAACTCATGTGATTTTTTATATGGTTAGTAATTGATGCATGTTTCATGGGATCTACACCACCATGTTGAGCCCATAAAGTATCCCTCCACTGTTTGGAACACTCTTCAGTATCTTTTTAGATATTGTATTGAGATTTATATCACTCATTATCCTATTCTTATTATCTATTTGGATAATATTGTATTGTCTTCTCTTACTAAAATTTCTTGAGATGATGCTTTATTGATGCACAATGATCTTCTTTCTATTGAACAACCACTACAGGGTGATATTCTACTAAACCTTAACTATCATATTATAGATTCTACATTCATTTCGATTGAAGATATTACTAATATAAATCCATCACATATTTATATTTCAGATTAGTATACTATTTCAAGTGACAATAAACTTTGTTTTATATTCAAAAACTCATCTCTTCTTGTGGATATTTATTTTGTGGCTCTGCATGTTTCATCTATAGTCTCTTCTTCAATTTTGAGAGTTGTTGATCCATCCTCCACACTTCACATGGGCATTAGTTCAGTCAATGTTTCACATCCTTATTTTGATAGGTCTACTTCAATGGAAATACATTCAGTTATTATATATTATCTTTCCATACCTATGACATACATTAGATTTAGACATTATTTAGAGTTCTTCATACTACTACCTTGATCTTCCATTTTGGAATGGAAAGATTTTTAGTACACATATTAGGTTCTTGTTTTAGTAAAGGGAATAAACATTATTTTAAGTAGATGGAACTTATTCAATATTTAAGTAGAGGATATCATTATCAACATTGGTCATCTTTCAAGTTGTACTAGGAAAGCAGACTACTTCAACATTATATTTTGGGGGACTTGTTTCCCTTTCTTCTTATTTTATATCTTTTCAGAGGAGTTTTTCTTACAAATTTTATTATTTTATTTACTTTATGTGATATTGATATGTAATTGGGTACCTCATTAGGAATTTTTTGGAGGACCTATTTCTTCAACTTATATAAGCTATGCTTAAGGGGGAATTGATGTGTACAATTTTCCTACACTTTTATTTAGCTTGTTAGTTGTGTGTTTTTTGTGTACATTGAGGAAGTTTATCCCATATATGTGATGATGTTGGATTGATGCCTTTCTTTTACCCATTTTTGGGAAGTTATTCCTGCATACATGGTATGGTTAGAATTCACCTATCTTCCACCTATATATGTACCTCTAATTTAGTCTTAGATAGAATTCATGTGTTTTATCATCTAGTCTAAAGTAATGGATGTCCCAATCATTGGATGAATATTTTAGTTACTTGTTATGTTTAGTTTATCACTAATTTATCCCTTTGTATCTATAAAATAAACACATAACAATTATTTATTTTATTATTTTTGTAGCATCACTTTATAAACAACAACTACTTTAGCATGAAATATATTTCTGACTTTGTGGATGGAAAGGTCATCAATTATTGTCAATGAAGAAAAAATAATTAGTTTAATACACACAAGCAAGATAGAAATGTTAATATCTATCAAGTAATATCAATTAAAAAAATATGAGATTGTTTGTGCATACCATGTTAACTTGTTTTCTATTTCTTTATCATCTTCTATGCTTTCTTTTCACGTTTCAATATTTTCTTTAATGATGTGATAAATCTAGATAGAGAAATGTAATAAAATACATATGTTCATGTGATAATACTTTGATTTTTAAAATAAGTAAATAACCTGGAAAATATGAACATATGTATTTTATTGCATTTCTCTTTCTAGATTTATACTTTGATTTTTAAAATAAGTAAATAACCTATAAAACTTTACTAAAATCATCTTATGGTATCAATTCTAAAATTGTAAATTACATTTATTTTAACATACATTTGATATGGTAAATCAAAGAATGGAACAACCTTGATATAAACTCATTGTGTTGATCTAGGATTTTCTAATGAACAATTTTTACTAATTTTAGTATCAAATATACAGATACATAATTATATTATTTACCATTTCATGGGAATTAATTTTTCCTATGCCTTTGCATGACTTTAATTATTACATTAGATTTGTATTAATCAAGGGAGTACACTCTTTAGTGTTATGCATGAAATATTTTAATTTATATAATTTATAGATTATAAGTGAGGATAGAAAGTAATTTAGGTTGTTGTTTCACCAAAATAAAAATATTGTCTAGAAGTATGAAATGACGTGAAATTTTAAAAAATTATAATTTTTTTTAGTATGATTAGATGTATAAGTATACAAATATGTGCTTTATTGATATGAAAAATATGAATAAGTATTATATAAAAATCAATTATAACATTAAATCTATATTTTGTATTAGATTATTCTATATGTGTATTTTACAAGGCAAAGTAAATAATGCCATAATTACTCTAATATCAATCTATTTTAAATATGTATTGTTTATATATTTCAATGTTTGACCATATATGATCAATAATTCATGTTGACAATATATTCTTATCTTTATAGTGAAAAATACATATTATATGTTGTCATGTGTTTTTTTATTATTTGTAAATTTTTAGATTACTTTCTTATGTGAATATCGAAATCACCTAAGATAAATGTACTTTTTATTTTACTTGTCTTTACTAATGCATAATTTGTAATAGATATGATATTTGAGATTAGTTCATTTGGTGATGCATATATATTATCATTTGTAATTTCATGGATATCATTTCTAAGAATTATCATTATTACATCAACATTCATTCTCTTGTAATGGATAGTTTTAGAAATATAAATGTTTTTTTTCAAGTAAATAATGATTCCATGAACATGAGACATTGAAATATCATGAAAATGTACTAGTAAATTATTTGATATAATGTTTTCAATGTGTGTCTCCTGAAAACACAATATGGTAGATTGCATCAAGTCATAATCATTGAGCATTTATTGCATATATACTTGTAATATTTTTGTGTTTAATGATAAGATAATTGTATGATAATTTCTATGTTATCCATTTATATTTTTTTATAGATTCATTTTTTAATGTATTTATAATCATAAAATCTATGTTGTTATCTTTTATTTGACATAGAAATTTTCCATTGTGAATGGAGAAAATAAGTGCAATGACTCAATTTCTCTTATGTGTGATAATGTTGTATATGCTATGCCATGATGTTTGACTCTATAAGGGTCAAATTCAAGGCCATCCATTATGAGGCCTTGATATCATTGGATTGTTCATACACAAATAAGTTTTATTTCAAATTATTTTTTAATTATTCGAGTATAGTTCTTGCACATGTATTGTATAGGATGAAGAATGGACAAGATTAGATTTCAATCCTATAAAATCAAATTATCATATAAGTGAGATATTTTTATAGATTGGTGATGTCTGATATGGTGATGATTATATTTGATCCATAATATATTTATATCATATACAATAGTATGTGATTTCAATATTTCATCTGAGTTGTTAGCTAATCCATCTTTGATGTCATAATTTCAAGCATATAGTTCAACCAACATCTCAGGGTACAATACGATATTGGGAAGAAGCTTGGATTATTTTCAACATGTTTTTTTCCCTTGATATACACTCTATTATTCATTAATTGCATGAACAGTGGTAATATTTCTTGAAATAATAGATAACATCTTGGAATTACATTTATTGACATCAACGTTTATGTAAGAGATATATGGGATTGTTGGACTGTCAAATGCAAGTCACAAATAATTTTTATTAAGATAAGATATGTAATCATGTGTTTGAGATGAATTATGGGGATGATTGAGAACAACTATGAAGTTCTTATTGGTTTGAAGCATTTTTTTTTTTGTAATTCATAGATTTTTACCTTTTTTTCTAAAAGTCATATGAAATAGTATTTTTATTTATTTTTGGATATTAAAAAATGATAGAATCATTTACAGGTTTTACATTATATATGTAACCATAAAAAATTATAACTATATTTTTAAACTAGGTTGTAGGAATTTGTATTATGTATCTTACCCTTTTGTCTATTGAATACAAGATGTGCAAGCTAACTAATGATATTTGATCTTTAAAGAGGATTTGTAGCTGGTTTTAGTGCTTTGATAATGTGTTAAGAATATCAAAGTTAAGTGGAATAATTTTCTTTTTTTTCAAAGGTAAAAGTAATACAAATTATAGTTATATTCTTCTAGCATTGTATGTTAATTTTCTAGTGTACATTAGTACTAGACCTTTTGGTTTAAGTGGACCACTATAAATGAAATTGTTATATAGACAAAATTCCATTTCATATATCATTTTTTCTATGTCTTTATTCCCTATTTAAGCACCTCTTGTTAACAAAAAGTAAATTGGTTTTGATGTATCTATTCATTTTTTCATTGCAATATCTTTTATAATTGCTTATTTTTTAAAAAAATTTATATATCTCTTTCTTTTGTAATAGTTGTTTTTGTTAGACAAAAATGGGAGCTTGGTTATTTAAAAATGCTTTAGACTGTATTTAATTTTATCCAAGTCTTAGAATAAATTTAAATAACATTTCACATTATAGACTTTGTGGGTAGTAACATTATTTTCAGCATTCAAATTTGTTGTGTTAATATTGTTATTGTCAAATTTAGTGTTACTAATAATTTGATTTATGTTTCCCCAAGTAGAGTTTATGTAATAAGTAAATTTGGATTATTTATTTTGGATGTATTTCCCTGGGAATGTAAATCCATGTATCAAAATCACATTTAATTTTTTTTTCTATTTTCTTTTAAAGTAATATAATAATAATATTTTTTCTTGCAATGATTTTTAATGTCAAATTATTTATTGAATTTGATATATAGAAAAACATGGGGATTACTTTTTAGTCTATATTTTTTTCCTTTTTTTGGGTATTCATAGACAAATTCATCAAAGCAAATATTTTCTAATGCCTGTAATCATTGAAAATATTAGTTTATTAAACATTTGCAAATTATGACATCTAATTCATCTAGTTTATGTATCAAAAGTGTTGGGAGTTTTTAGGATGAGTGTGCATTAATTTCATGGACTTGTATTTATGGATATGCATTTCCTAGTACAAATATTCAATGAAAATGATATAGACATATGAACATCTTGTTAAGTATACATTTTTTGTCTATTAAGCAATGTGTTTCTATAGATCCATATCATTCAAATATAATATATATTTATTGCTTGATGTCGTTTGTGTAATGATTTAAATTTTTTATCATTTATGTGTCAAGTTTTGTCATATAAGATGTACAATAAGATGTTAAAACATAATCATTGAAAACAAATTAGGAATCTATATTTTATTTCCATAAATGTTGAACCTTTTTACAAAAGTTATTTATCCATTTGTGTGACAACTTTATTTTAGAGAAAATGTTTGGTTATTTAAGTGTTCTTTGTATTGATTGTATATATTTCCTTTCATTCATTTTTAATTCTTATAAAAAAATATTAAATGTGATAGAGAATTCATCATGTATTTTCTAAAAATTAGTGTAGATATATATTTAATTTTTGATGGAAAGCTTATTTTTCTCTATAAATGGTTGAAGGATAATTTTTCTAGGCATTAGTGAAATAAGGAAACTATATCTACAAGGTGTTTTTAGATTTTTTTTATAGATTTTATTTTAGTGGTGTTCATTTAATTTGGATATGTTTGAATCTAGTATGTTTGCATCACAAGTTATATAGTTATGGACAAACCATGTAACCTTATTTTTTTTGTCTTTTTCATAAATTAGTACAAATTTTATCAATTATGTGAAATGTGTATGTTGGATTCATAAATTTTAGATATTTGTAACTGAAAAAAATCTTTTAATTATACAAATAAAGATTTATATTTGTATATAATTTTCAACATTTCATTTTATCTATGTATATTATCATGTACATGTTACAAGATCTTTTGTGATCAAGTAATTATTATCGATTGTATTAAATACGTTTGTCTCTTTTGATTGATGTTGTTTTCCATTATTATTATGAAACTTAGATAATTAATTTATTAGTGGTTATCTAATATGTTCAATACTTGAGAATGTAACAAAAAAATGTTGGTGGTCCCGATTGGAGAGTCATTGAAAATGTGTTTATTTTAGTTATTGAATTTCATAATCTGGTTATATTCATATTTATTTTAAATCAATATATCCAATGTCAAATTTCAATAGTTCTTCTAAATTTGGTTTATAAATAACATCTCTTGATAGAATATTTATTCCTTTTAGTTATCCATTTCTAATTATCACCCAAATTATTTCAACAACTTAGTCAATGACAATTTTCATTGCTTTGGAAAATTGATTTGTAATACGATATACAATTACACAATATGTATTCTATAATTCCCATTGAACTATTTAGCATATGAAAAACTCATTTTTATGTTTTCATCACGTGGATAACCATAAAAAAGAGTTGGAAAATTCATTTCCTCAACATACTTATCTTTAAAAATAATAATTTATTGTTGGTATTCTACTGTTGTAGCTTGGATCATTTTATCTTCCTAACCGTGAATGCATGTTGACTCTATGAACCCATGAATCATGGTGTAAGTGGGAATATTATATTCATTTTAACCACTTATTTCACTATTATGTGAACACCTAATAATCTATCAATTCACATTATCATTAGTGTGTAATAATTGTTTCCAATCTCTAGTGATTTTGACATTTTGAGATTGATACAGTTTCATTTTACACAATTGTTTAAAAGAATCTTGATGATTTTTTGATGAACCCTTCCTTTTTTGGTATGTGTTTTTTTATTATATTTTTCTTTTTACTTCAATATCAATTATCAAGTTTTAATTTATTGAGCATTGTAGTACTTTTTATATTATGTCAATCTTAGATGGTATATTGATAATTCTACCAATTAATCAAATATATAGTTTTTGGATCCTAATAATCTAAATTATGAAAAAGTAATTAGAAATCAAATAATATGATCTTTATATCTATTTGCATTTATGCACATTTCAAGGGCATGTTTAACCAAATTTGTTGAGGTGTTGTAAATTTTTGAGTAACTCCATTTTTTGATGCATTATTACATTTGATGCATTTTTTCAATAACAATTTCATTTAGTGGTATCAAATGTACATGTGTTTCTCTTTCTGATAGATAGAAATTTATTATGTTATATTTGAAGTGTAGCTGATTGGAAACTAAGCATGCATATTTTGGTTTATCTTCTATGAATTTATTTGTTGCATTTTTTCCTTGGTTTCATGTAATAGTTTTAAATATATGAAAGTATTTTATAGGTGTATTATTAATTTCATAGTTTATTATTTGTTCATAGTCTTTTAAAGATTTTATGAAATCATTTTTTTGTATTTTTTCTGTTGGTTCCATGTAATATGTTTCAATATATGAAAAGACGTTACATGTGTCTTATTCAATACATGTTTTTTTGTGCCTTGATCATATTTTATAGTTTTTAATACATTTTTTTGGTCTATTTCAAGAAATATGTTTTAAATTAAAAAAATCAAATTATATTTTTTAAGAAGTGTTATTTTTTTCTATTATGATTTTTAATAATAGTATCATTTTGATAATTTTGTCTTCATCAATCATAGTGAATATGAAATGTGTTTGTTTCAAAAAATATTATATTATAATTTTTTATGGTTGTAAATAGTTATATTGTGTCTTTATTGTATGTGTGTAACTATTTGACCAAAGATGGATTATTGAATCTAGAAATGTGGATATCTAGTCAGAGGAAAAGTCACCTCCTTCAATGTTGATTTCATTAAAAGGCTTTACCAGGTTTAAAATATATCATTGCCAACATAAAATTTTACATGTGTCTTGTATTAAGTTAGATCCTAACTTCTATTTTTGTAAAATGGCACCTTTTTTATTTTGGACACAATATTGCATTAAAAAATGATTATACAATGTAATGACAAATACATTGTATATTGAATTTTGAATATGTTAACTAAAAAATTAAATGGAATATGATTTCACCATAATTATAATTACATGAATTAATATTAAATAATCCATTTTTTTCATTTTTTTGGGAAATTGTTGTCTAATATGATTAAAGATTTTTTCACATATTAAACAACTAAATATGGTAGATGGCACTATGTATTGACTATTTCTTTTTCAATATAACGGCCCATAGTGATGAAAAATAGGATTTGCATTATAAAATAGGATTGAGTATGGAAGGTTTTGATACTCTTTGTTGAATCCAAGATATTTTTCTTTTCTTTTGAAGGACCAAATGCATATTTGTATATTGAGCCTTTTAGCTAAGTAACATATACAAAAGTTGTCTCCACATAAACCAAATTCATTTCCATGAGAGATACATGAAGTAAATAATTACATTATATGAAGTTATGTTTCCCATTCATGTATTTCATGTAATATTAATATTTCATGAGGATCTAATTCTAGTTCATATGTTTTTATTACAGTTGGATCATCAATATGTAAATAAATAAATAAATGGTCAATGATGTCATTTTGTTGTTCTAATTGCATATATTGAAAATGTAATAGAACATAAAATATGTCAAAGATGTAATCACCAATATTTTATTTAATTTATTTACCTCAAAAACCATGATGTTAAACTAAAGTATCATCATTTTTATTGTATTATGTTATTGTTTCTTGTTTATACTCTTCTAAAATTATTAGTTCTTTGAATGTTTCATCATTTTGTCTTTTGAATTTTTTAAGGGTTGATTACATTACTTATAATTACCAAAAATAACTATAGATATATAGTAATCAACATACCTTCACTATGATAATATAGTGACTAGTTTTTTATTACAATGCTTTTTCATAAAGGCCTATATAGAGGAAAATATGAGATTAAATGAACAACTAATAAAAGGAAATGACCTTGATTTTATAGAATAAAATATAATATTAATCGACTAAATTATAAGAGAGGGACTTATTTTTTAGAAATAAATGCATTTACACTATGAATGGGGAAAAAAGGTTTAGATATGTTAGATAATTGAATTAGAATTCTATGTTGAATTTATCCCAAGATCGCTAACCATATATTGATTTTTCCCAACATATATTTATCTATTTATTGTCTAACTTATATTTGTATTTTTGGGATTTTTTGACATTTAATTGTGTCACTTTTATGGATTAAAAAGAGCTACATGTATATATTTAGACAATTAAATAGATTTATTAAAACATTCATAACCAATAGAATAGTATATACATATTTTTTTCTTGGTGGAGTCTATTATTTTGGTGAATAAAAAGAAATATATATTTTTTAATGTCCATACCTTTAGTTTACTAATATTACATAGGTTGATTTTGGTACAATAGACTATTGAAAAACTCTACATAGAAAATAATGTGAGTTTAAATTAATAACTAACAAAACCCTATTGTTAGTATGAATGGGAGAAAAAAAGTTATAAACATGTGTGATAGTATCATTTTATATTACTTTTTTTGGTAAATAATTACATACACTGTGTGTGTGTGTGTGTGTGTGTGTGTGTGTGTGTGTGTGTGTGTGTGTGTGTGTGTCAGAGAGAGAGAGAGAGAGAGAGAGAGAGAGAGAGAGAGAGAGAGAGAGAGAGAGAATGAACCTGCTATATTAAAAAAAATTAAACATTGTATAAAAGTGGTAATTATCATTAAACATATTTGAATTCTTTGACATAATAATTTGTTTGATAGAGAAAGTTGAAATTAAGCATGAAATGTTTGTCATTTTATATGCGATGCAAGATGAAAATAATGAGGTGATGTGCAATTGATATTGATATGAGTTATTTAATTGAAGGCACATTAAATCTATATTAAAGTGGTAATTATCATTAAACATATTTGAATTCTTTGACATAATAATTTGTTTGATAGAGAAAGTTGAAATTAAGCATGAAATGTTTGTCATTTTATATGTGATGCAAGATGAAAATAATGAGGTGATGTGCAATTGATATTAATATGAGTTATTTAATTGAAGGCACATTAAATCTATATATATATATATATATATATATATATAATTTTTATAATTTTTTTGAAAATAATTTTTTTCTTAGATAAGACACATAGTTGGTACTTGAGGATAGTCTATTGATTTTATTTATGTTAGAGAAAAACTAATCCTACAAATAATGAACTTGAATACTATCAAGGCAATGAAATCAGTAGTCATCATAGTTATGAAATAATAACCTCTATTGATTGACATTAAATTAATAAAATAATTACATACACATTCATAAATTAACCTCAACTCACAATTAGAGTTACATGCAAAATTTGAAACCCTAAAAAATAAAATAGCTTGACCTATTATTTTTAATAGCTATTATTTTTAGTAAGATTTGCATGAAAGCATGTGCAGATCTAAAATATAAAAAACATATTGATTTTTTAAAATTTAAAAAATCCTAAAAATTATTAAAATACATTTTTAGACCATCAAATGGTTACATATGTCCTTCAAAAATATAAAAAATGTCAATAATTATATTGGGCATATTATGGATACATGGAATTTTTTGAGATGGTCCTTTTACTATGTATGACATCTTAAACATAGCTATGAATCAATATTTATGGCCTCCAAAAGTTTAGTCATATTTTGTACTTCATTCTCCTCTAGTTGAAAACATATGAACTCTTGTGAGTTGTATTGATTGTACTACTACCATTTGTTCTTATCATTATTATTCATCTCCCATTCTAAAATATAAGTGTTTTCTTCATATTATAATCCTTTCCATTGTACCAAATACCTATTATAACTTCTTTTTCTTGTGTGTATTGTCTTCTTATCCAGAACTTGTGTTATTTATTCTTTATTCTTCTTTGGTACCTATTACTTCCAATGTACTTATTCATCTTCTTCCCCTTCACCATCTTCCCCATGGAAATAATATTAAAATGAAACATTAAAAAATGAAGAGATATAAAAATTATATGGAAAACTTACCTTATAACCACTCTCATTTATTTTATTCATTATTTTTCATAGTCCAATTTTCTTGCACTTCAATTTCTTATATGTGCCTTTTAGAAATATATATTTCATTAATTAAACAATCACTAAATATTCTAATTAATTTTTTTTTACTTTCTTCTGACATATTTTTTTATTTTATACTTTTCATTATTTTCCTACAACTTTATTATTGCCTATTCTTACAACTGTTATATATGATCTATAAATACTTCAACATCATCACTAACTCACTTTACAATTGGTAACTATATCAAATATTAAAAAATAATAAAATTTCTCACATAAATAATTTTAAATACTAATTTTCTTGTTAATATATTCAATAAAATAGTATATGCAAAGTCATCTTGTGGTAAAGCCATGTTCAATTTCTTGAGCTTCTCTCTGACTATCCATCTCATCATATTTTCTCAAGATGATGTTTACAACTTATGTCTTTCCATCTATTTTTGGGTGGTGTGCACTACTAAATTGAAGGTTGATTACCATATTTTTACTTAAATTTCTTTGAAAAAATAACTTCTAAATTTTGTCTCTCTATCTAATTTAATGGTTTTTAGAACACCATGCAATCTCACAATTTCCTTCAAAAATAATTTTGTAATTCTAGTGACACCATTAGTTTTATTCCCTATAATAAAATTAACCATATTACAAAACCTATCTATAGAAAAATTGAATCATTATGTCTCTATGTGTATGGTAATCCCAATAGACTATACATACTCAAATCTACCCATGGTCCTCTTGGAACTAGTAATAGCATCTAAAACCCTGTATTATGTTCATGTCCTTAAGCCACCAAACATATATTAAACCTTGAAACATTTCTTCTCACAACTCTCTTCATCATTATCCAATAATACCTCCCCTCCACCAAATTTTTTGCCCTCATCTTATCAAAATGTCCAGCCAAACCATAATTACGTAACATTCTTATGATATTCTGTCTTAGAGACCCAACTAGAATATATAATCATTTATCCTTGAATAAATAACCATATTGTATAACATACTCATCATAATTACTATTTGTCTGACATATTAATTGATTTTTACAATGTTTAATTATCCTTCCAAAATATGGATCAGTATCAAATAATTCCTTAATAACTTCAAATACAACTACTTTACTCAAAATAGTAGTTATCAATCCCATTCACTTGGTAAAATTATTGGATACCTTATTCCACTTTCCTAATTTATATTTCAAAACAAAAGTATATCCCTGTAAGAGAGACACCCACTTTGCTTGCTTACTATTTAACTTATATCATGTGTTCCCATACTTCAAGGCCTCATGATCAGTAAATATGGTAAACTCTATAGGCACTGAGAAATGCCTTTGAAGTATTAATTCTTGAATGATGACATTGATCTCAACATCATATGTAGAATACTTTTCTTTTACCACTTTCAATTTCTCATTGAAATATTCTATTAGCTTTATTTATTGACTCAACACAACACCAACTCCCAAAAATGAATGATCACAATCAACTTTAAATACTTTGATAAATTCTATTAATGCTAAAATAGGCTTTTCTGTAGTCTTCTTCTTAAACAACTCAAAGCCTTTTGTTGTCACTCTTGTCCATGCAAAATATTTTCCTCTCATACAATATATTATTGGTGATAATTATTTTCCTCTCTAAAAAGTTGCTAAAACATGGAAAAATTTTGTCTCATGTGATGCTCTTTAGAATAGGTCAGTTAACAATTTTTTTACTTTTTATTAATCCATTTTTACACCATCTACGAAAACTAAAACTCTTAAAAATACCAATTTATTTTGTATAAACTTGTCCTTAAATTTTACATAGAGATTATCCTTTCTAAATAATTATAATACAATTTTCAAATGTTGTAAGTGCTCTTATTTAAACTTAAAAACTATAAAATAATAATCAAAATAAAATACCACAAACTTACCAATGTATTATCATAATATTGTGTTCATCACCCTCATTAATGTGTTGGGCACATTAGATAATCTACATGGCATCACCATCGACTCATATAAGCCATATTTATTATTGAATGTTATTTTAAAATCAAATCCTTCACAAATTTGAATCTGATAGTAAAAAATACTTAGAACAATCTTTGTAAAATATTTTACTCCTACAAGAACATCCATCATATCATCTAAGCAAGGTATAGGAAATATAGACCTGATTATAATCTTATTAATTGTTATATCCACACACATCCTCCACCCTTTATATTTATTTAGAGCTATAAAAGATTATTTTTCACATGGAATCATTCTCTCCATTAATACATGCATTATCACTAATTCACGAACTGGTTTATTTAATTTTACATGTTCTATTGGACTCATGCTATAAGTTACTTGATCAGGTAGAGCCAATCCTAGAATCAAATAAATTTTATGTTTAATATCTCTCTTTCATGGTAAATCATATGCTAACTAGTCAATTATAACATCTGCTTATTATTTCAACACTATTATTGATTCTAGTATTATTTGAATCACTTATGTCTTCTTCATTCACTAGTAATACATAATAAAAATCTATCATCTTCATGCATTTGATAAATTATTTTATAGACAACATGATTTCATCCTACCCTTATTATTTAAAAGGTAAAAAAACTACCCTCATACCACATTTATATAAATTATATGTGTTCTTTACACCATCATGAATTACTTTATTAGTAACTTTCTATGGCCTTCTGTATAACACATGTTGTGCATCCATTGGTATAAAATCATATCATATTTCATCCTTATAATTTTTTCATATAAAAAATTAAATAAATACCTTTTATCTATTGTAACTTCATTCCCTTTCTTAAACCATGAAATGTAATAATGATTAGAAGGTTTTTCACATTGTAAACCTAGTTTCTCAATCATGTCCTTAGAAAGCATATTTTCACAACCACCACCTTCTGTAATTACTTTGGATATCTCACCTCCTAAAGTATACCTTGTTACAAAAATATTTGTTCATAGCCATGCATCACCACATTATTTATTTTGCAAATTTTCATTCCTTAGAAAAATTATAATTCTTATCATTATTATATTTTCTCCAATATCTATTACTATAACTTCATTATTTTTCTCTTCTATATCAACATCAGCTAAATTCACTCTTGGGAAATCCTCTTGCCTCCTTTATTGATATTGGTAGAAGAAACACTCAAATTCTCTATATCCTTCTTTTCCACATATATAGGAAACCTAATATATATGTTCATTTAAAAAAAATACTCTACAACAACAATAGACTCATCCTCTCTTAAATACACTTCCTCTTTGTTGCTATTGAAACCATTATTTATTATCTTTTTGTCTTTCTACACCATGTGATTATTCTCCTCTAGTGGTATTAAACCTAGCTCTATTTATGTTGAATCGATATCATCCTATTATTGGATGTGGTTGTCCTTTTCTTGGCCTAATATATGTTACTCTAAAATTTTATATATATTTGTTTACTTCTACCTTAAAAGCTAATTAATAAGCCTCCTCCATGCAAAGTATTCTATGCATGTTTAATTCATCTTGAATAGTAAATTTTAAATCATTGACATATCTTATGGCCATCTATTCTTCTCTTTCATCACATTCCATATGTATGGAAAGAATCTAAAACTCATATGTGTACTCTTGTATATTATGATAATTTTGTCTTAAATTATGAAATCTTCTATATAAGGTTTGTACATAATCCATGGGAAGAATTTTATCCCTTAGCTTCTTCTCCATATTTTTCCATGAGTTATTATTCTCTTTACCTTATATTTATATTTATTTCTAATGGTGATATCAACAAATCATTACATGACCCTTAAATTTAATACATCCAAACTTTACCTTATTTTATTATGTAAGAGTTCTCCATTCAAAAACATTTTCCATGTTATTCATCCATTCTATCAACTCTTATGGTTTTAAACTTCCTCCATAAAATAGAATGTCAACCTTGATTCCTTTGTTCCTTACCTCTAAATCTCTAACCATCCTCTCTTCCATTTATGGAAGTTGTTCCTATTTTTCCTCTTCTTGCATAATTTCTTCTTCATGATCTATCTCTTCCTCTACATCATCTTATTATATTCTTTGTATTTGATTTATTATAATTTTAATTAACTGATATACTCACGTCTGCATCTCCTACATAGTCTTGATCATCTAATAAATTCCCCCTCCTCCTTTCACCATCTCTTACACCACCAATATTAAAACGTGCTTCGATACCAAATAAAAAACACAAATACTATCAAGACAATGAAATCAATAACCACAAAACATTTGAAACAATAACCTATATCAATTCATATTGAATGAATATTTAAATGATTACACACACATGGATAAATAAACCTCAACTTAAAATTAAATTCAATACTCTACAAAATAAAAATGAAAAAATGACTTGTTATTTCTAGTTGTTGTTAATTTACTATGTTTTGCATGCAAGCATGTGCACCTCTAAAAATCTATAAAAATATTCTAAACACTAAAATTAACCTATTGGAAAAACATAAACTTAATTTCAAATCTAGTTACAAAAATATATATTTTTTTTAAATATAAAATTCTTGGAATAATATCACACCAATTACACAATAGGTATAAAATCAACCATATGTATACAATAAATGGAATAATATAATGTGACATAATATTAGTGAATAATGGTATGTAACAACATCTATATATTTAGTTCTCTCATGATTTAATGCTATCATTCTATTTGGAACAATCATGTGATTGTATGATTTTTACATTTATTATTTAAAGGACATAATAGGTAAGGTAATGGGTGTTTGATCCATTTGATAGTTTTATGTGGCATCATCATGTACACTTCAGACATGGGATACTTCTATGCAGTCAGCATAGCCTTGAGGTTTGGAACCCCATGATGATTTCATTTGGCATCATCCTATAGATCCAAGACATGGGATATTTTGACACAATCACAAAGGCCCTAAGGGCATGATCCTTGTAATGATGGCACATGGCATCATCAATGGTATCAATGACTCAATAATTTTTAACATAGTATTAAATGCCCTAAGGTATACATATTTATGATGATGTTACTTGGTATCATCTTTGGGACATATTATTCAGTATCATTTGATACATTAAACACTTTAAACCACCTAAAGCACTAGATCCATGACATGATGCCATGTGGCATTATCAAAGGGATGCATGAACTGAAGGAGATATGAACAATCAAGAAACTCAAATGAGATGTAGCCCTAGATGATGTCACATGGCATCATCATGTGGAGCCATGGATCTAGGGGATGTGGTATAATGCTAAGAAAGGACTCATTTCCTATAGACCCATGATGATTCCATGTGGTATCATCCTAGGGATTAGTCATTTGAGATGTCTACAATGCTATGATGATGCCACATTACATGATCATAGGTATGGAGGACCTATAAGACATATGCATAGTCAAGAATTCCATAGACTTTCGATCCCCAAGATGATGCCACATGGCATCATCATCTGATCTAGGGATCTAAATATGCATTAATCAGCTATTAATGTTCCATTTTCATGAAGATACATGATGATACCACTTATCATCATCATGAGAGTTTGGAATTTTGAAGAGATCAGAATATAAGGGATAACCATGATATCTATGAGGTTGTGATGATTCCATGATTCATTGTTATGGGGATATAAAATTTGATGATGGTTGAACAATCTGATGGTCCCAAAATAATGTGTGGATAACATAATGCCCTAGTATGGTTATCAATTTAATATATACCATGTTATCTATATGTATAAAATCATCAAAATAGTATTACATGAGCCTTGGTAGCATCTCATGTCCAATTAGTTTGACATTCAATAGAAAAGTACCAAATTATTTTGACAACCTCCTTTCACAATATTGATACAAATGTTAGTGCAATGGGGCTTGATTGAATTAGGAGGTAAAAACCAAATTAAATAATATATTTTGGCCCTGAGATCATGCCATGCAGTATGATCTCAATAACGTGAGACTTGAAGGGCATTAACATATCCTAAAAGTACCATGACACCCCAATGACTTGAGATGATGTCATTTGGTAGCATCCTAAAGACTTGGGGCCACATGGATAAGCCAATGTCTTCGATTATTTGAAAAAAAATATGATAACCCAAGGGCTTGAGATGATACCACATGGAAACATTCCAAGGGCTTGGGACTTCTAGAGTACTTAGGGGTAGAAACTAGTATAGTCAAAACATGAGGTCTATCCATCCATAATAAGATTAATAATATAAAAGGGCCAAGAAAAAAATTAAATTAAGAAAAGTGGAATTTAAATGAGGATTCATTCAAATAGACAAATTCCAAAAAAAAATTGTACATATAAAGAACCCAAAGAACATAATAAAACATCAAGTAAATAAGAAAATGTCATTTGTCAAACAAGAAAGATGAAACAACACATTGGCTACTCTAGCTTTAAAAATCATCAAAGAGTCATGTATGGTTAATAAATAAAATGACTAGATGCATAATTATCTTACACCAATTCGTAGACAATACCAAATTTAACTAGAGTGAAAAAATGCATTGTATAGGGAATCAAATTTTGGTGTGCATATGTTAGAAATACGTTATCTAAAATTTAATCATTGATATGTGGGTTATGGTCCACCATGTCATGAAAATTTTGAATGATGGTTATATGTTCAACATTTCCCTTCACATCTTACTATACTTCAATGTAGATCAAATAAATGTCAAAGGTAAAGTATCTATATTTTTTGAAAGTTTTTTTGATTGTTTGTCTAAAATTTCATGTTAAATTTATAGACTTTTACCCAAAAATGATTGAATTTTAGGGTTAAAAAATGCAAATATGATTATATAATAATCAAATTTAGTCCATAGTTAATAGTATTCTAGAAAATTCTAGGATACACTAAAAAGGTACATGAACTATATGAATCATAAATAGAAATGATTAAATATTGTACATTTAGTACATTTACACTAAATTTTATCATTATATTTTTAGGTTCACAAGGCATCCATGATCATGACATGTGTCATGAAAATGGATCCTCACATTCAACTAATAGACTTCGAGCATCTCTTAAGTGCTTATTAGCACAAATGAGTTGTAATTTTAACCATTGCTTATTTTACTTAAGATTTGCACTCACCATTGATCATTGCCACTTTTTCATGTGACAACACATAATTATAATAACTATGTATTATTACTAGATATTTCTTTTAAAACACATATATACATTGATTAGTGACATTTTAGTTACCACATGTGTTTAGTTGATCCACTAGTTGGTTCACCTTAAATGAGATTACATTTACAATTTTGAACACTATGAAATTTTATAAATCCTCAGTTGTGTTTCATTATGTATGTTTTGTTATATTAGGATTACATCTAAAATTAAGTCATGCAAATTAATTCCAACACTTGGATACAATATGCATACCACTCCATGTAATTATGTACTATATGGTGTGAAATTTTATTGCATAGATATGGGAGATCTTTTTCAATGGAATGAAACTATATAGACATGTAACATGCTATAATGTGATTGAGGCTACTTTGTTGTATAATTATAGTATGGGGATGACCTGTTCTCTTTGTAGTGACTTTATATTTGTAAATATTTATTGACCCTTCCCATGGAATTTTGTCTACATAGATACAATGAGACAATATAATATTATTATTTTCCTTATATATATTATTCCATGACTAAGGTTATGTTTTTATTAGAGGCCACTCCATTGGGTATCTAATTTTTGATGTGGCCAATTACTATGTGATTTATGGTGGCATTAATTGGTGACCATGTCAGTATATTTCAAATACATTCAAATTAATAATAATATTTGAGTGTTGAAAACAATTGATTAAGATCATATCATAATATAATATGTGATCACTAGGCCAAATGAGGACTTGATATCCAATTTTCATCTTGGAAAAAATTATTATATTATATTTTGAGTAAACTGTTGATTACACTTATGCAGATGACTAAGACAAAATATAGGCAATGCAAAGTGTGAGTATAGGCACATCAAAAATAGATAATTGTAGTGTTCTAACCCAATGGTAGGTTCCATTTATATTTTTATAAATTTAAATAATTTGTTATATTATGGGCCCATAAATTACAGGTTCCAAGATTGTAACCTAACATACGCAAGATGGAACAAACTGAGAATAGATCGGTAATCTAACCATATAAATTTAGTATGATTAATTATGGATGAGAGTAAAATATTTTTATTCTAAATTATATATTTATGTCTATGTTGGACATTTAGATCATACATGGATTATTGAATAATTATATTATGTCTTTTCTATATGTGTGTAACTATTTGACCAAAGATGGATTATTGAATCTAGAAATGTGGATATCTAGTCAGAGGAAAAGTCACCTCCTTCAATGTTGATTTCATTAAAAGGCTTTACCAGGTTTACAATATATCCTTGCCAATAAAAAAGTTTACATGCATCTTGTATTGACTTAGGTCCTAAATTTTATTTTATTTTAAATGGTACCTTTTTATTTTTGACACAATATTGCATTAAAAAATGATTATACAATGTAATGACAAATATATTGTATATTGAATTTTGAATATGTTAACTAAAAAATTAAATGGAATATGATTTCACCATAATTAAAATTACATGAATTAATATTAAATAATCCATTTATTTCAATTTTTTGTGAAATGGTTGTCTAATATGATTAACATTTTGTTCACATATTAAACAACTGAATATGGTAGATGGCATCATGTATTGACTATTTCTTTTCAATATAGTGGCTCATGGTGACAAAAAATAGGATTTGTGTTATAAAATAGGATTGAGTATGGAAGGTTTTGAAACTCTTTATTGAATCCAAGATAGTTGTCTTTTCTTTTGAAGGACCAAATGCATATTTGTATATTGAGCCTTTTAGCTAACATATACAAAAGTTCTCTCCACATAAAACAAATTCATTTCCATGAGAGATACATGAAGTAGATAATTAAATTATATGAATTTATGTTTCCCATTCATGTATTCCATGCAATATTAATATTTCATGAGGATCTAATTCTAGTTCATATGAATTTATTACAATTGGATCATCAGTATGTAAAGAAATCAATAAATGGTCAATGATGTCATTTATTTATTCTAATTTCATATATTGAAAGTGTAATAGAACCTAAAATATGTCAAATATGTAATTGCCAATATTTTACTTAATTTATTTACCTCAAAAACCATGATGTTCAACTAATGTATCATCATTTTTATTATATTATGTTATTATTTTTTGTTTATACTCTTCTAAAATTATTAGTTCTTTGAATGTTTCATCATTTTGTCTTTTGCATTTTTAAGGGTTGATTACATTACTTATAATTACCAAAAATAACCATAGATATATAGTAATGAACATACCTTCACTGTGCTGATATAGAGACTAGTTTTTTATTACAATGCTTTTTCACAAAGGCCTATATAGAGGAAAATATGAGATTAACTAAACAACTAATAAAATAAAAGGACACTAATTTTATAGAATAAAACATAATATTAATTGAATAAATTATAAGAGAGGGACTTATATTTCATAAATAAATGAATTTACACTATGGATGGGAAAAAAAGGTTTAGATATGTTAGATACTTGAATTAGAATTCTATGTTGAATTGATCCCAAGATCACTAACCATATATTGATTTTTTTCCAACATATATCTACTTATTTATTGTCTAACTTATATTTGTATTTTCGGGATTTTATTACATTTAATTGTATCACTTTTATGGATTAAAAATAGCTACAGGTATATATTTAGACAACTAAATAGGTTTATTGAAACATTCATAACCAATAGAATAGTATATACATATTTTTTTCTTGGTGGAGTCTATTGTTTTGGTGAATAAAAAGAAATATCGATATTTGTTAATGTCCATACATTTAGTTTACTAATATTACATAGGTTGATTTTGGTACAATAGACTATTGAAAAACTCTATATAGAAAATAATGTGAGTTTAAATTAATAACTAAACAAACCCTGTTATTAGTATGAAGGGGAGAAAAAAAGTTGTAAACATATGTGATAATATGATTTTATAGTACTTTTATTTGTAAATAATTATATACACTATGTGTGTGTGTGTTAGAGAGAGAGAGAGAGAGAGAGAGAGAGAGAGAGAGAGAGAGAGAGAGAGAGAGAGAGAGAGAGAGAGAGAGAGAGAGAGAGAGAGAGAGAGAGAGAGAGAGAGAGAGAGATAATGAACCCTCTAAATTAAAAAATATTAAACATTATATAAAAGTGGTAATTATCATTAAAAAATTTTGAATTCTTTGACATAACAATTTTTTTGATAGAGAAAGTTGAAATTAAGCATGAAATATTTGTCATTTTATATGTCATGCACAATGAAAACAATGAGGTGATGTGTAATTGATATTGATATGAGTTATTTAATTGAAGGCACATTAAATCTATATCCTAACTAATATATGATGATAATTTTCAAGGCACTTAAGTAAATATTACATTGCATACATACTGATATGATAATATATATATATATATATATATATATATATATATATATATATATATATATATATATATATATATATTATAATTTTTTTTAGATAAGACACATAGTTGATACTTGAAGATAGTCTATTGAATTTTTTTGATGTTAGAAAAAAACTAATCCTACAAATAATGAACTTGATTACTATCAAGGCAATGAAATTAGTAGGCATCATAGTTTTGAAATAATAACCTCTATTGATTGATATTAAATTAGTATAATAATTGCATACAAATTCATAAATTAACCTCAACTCACAGTTAGAGTTACATGCAAAATTTGAAACACTAAAAAATAGCTCGATTTATTATTTTGAATAGTTTTTATTTTTAGTAAGATTTGCATGAAAGCATGTGCAGATCTAAAATGTAAAAAAAAATATAAAAAATAAAATTAACCTATCAAATAAATTTTAACTAAAGTTCACATTTGATTAAAAAATATAGATTTTTGCAAATTTAAAAAATCCTAAAAATTATTAAAATACATTTTTAGACCATCAAATGGTTACATATGGCCTTTAAAAATATAAAAAATCTCAATAATTATATTGGGCATATTATGGATACATGAAATTTGTTGAGATGGTCCTTTTAGTGTGTATGAAGTTTAAACATAGCTAGGAATCAATATTTATGGCCTCCAGAAGTTTAGACATATTTTTTGCTTTTTTCGTCTAGTTGAAAACATCTCAACTCTTGCGAGTTGCATTGATTGTACTACTACAATTTGTTCTTGTCATTCTTATTGATCTCCCATTCTAAAATATAAGTGTTTTCTTCCTATTATAATCCTTTCCATTGTACCAAATACCTATTATAACTTCTTTTTCTTGTGTGTATTGTCTTCTTATCCAGAACTTGTGTTATATATTCTTTCTTCTTCTTTGGTACCTATTGCTTCCAATATACTTATTCATCTTCTTCCCCTTCACCATATTACCCATGGAAATAATATAAAAATTAAACATTAAATAATGAAGAGATATAAAAATTCTATGGTAAACTTACCTCATAACCACTCTCATTTATTTTATTCATTATTTTTCACAGTCCAATTTTCTTGCACTTCAATTTATTATAAGTGCATTTTAGAAATATATATTTCCTTAAGTAAACCATCACTAAATATTCTAATTAAAAAAAATTGACTTTCTTCTAACATATTTTTTTATTTTATACTTCTCATTATTTTCCTACAACTTTATTATTGCCTATTCTTACAACTGTTATATATGCTCTATAAATACTTCAACATCATCACTAATTCATTTTAAAAAAATTAACTATATGAAATTATAAAAAATAATAAAATTTCTCACATAAATAATTTGAAATACTAATTTTCTTGTTAATATATTCAATAAAATAGTATATGCAAAGTCATCTTGTGGTAAAGCCATGTCCCATTTCTTGGGCTTTTGTCTGGCTATGCATCTCATCATATTTTCTCAGGATCATGTTTACAACTTATGTCTTTCCATCTATTTTTAGTTTGTGTGCACTACTAAATTGAAGGTTGATTACAATATTTTTCCTTAAACTTCTTTGAAAATCACTTCTAAATTTTGTCTCTCTATCTAATTTAATGGTTTTTATAACACCATGCAATCTCACAATTTCCTTCAAAAATAATTTTTTAATTCTATTGACATCATTAATTTTATTCCCTATAATAAAATGAACCATATTACAAAACCTATCTACAAAAAAAATTGAATCATTATGTCTCTAGTTGTATGGTAATCCTAATAGACTATACATACTCAAATCTACCCATGGTCCTCTTGGAACTAGTAATAGCATCTAAAACCCTCTATTATCTTCATGTCCTTAAACCACAAAACATATTAAACCCTGAAACATTTCTTCTCACATCTCTCTTCATCATTATCCAATAATACCTCTCCTCCACCAAAGTTATTTCGTTCATCTTACCAAAATGTCTATCCAAACCATAACTATGTAAGTCTCTTATAATATTGTGTCTTAGAGATCCAATTAGAATACATAATCATTTCTCCTTGAAGTGATGACCATATTGTATAACATACTCATCATAAGTATTATTTGTCTCACATGTTAATGTATTTTTACATTGTTCAATTATCCTTCCAAAATATGGATCGGTATCAAATAATTCCTTAATAACTTCAAATACTAATTTACTCAAAATAGTAGTTATCAATCCTATTCACTTGCTTAAATCATTGGATACCTTATTTTACTTTCCTGATTTATGTTTCAAAACAAAAGTATATCCCTATAAGAGAGACACCAACTTTGCTTTCTTACTATTTAACTTATATTATGTGTTCCCATACTTCAAGGCCTCATGATCATTAAATATGGTAGACTCTGTAGGCACTGAGAAATGCCTTTGAAGTATTAATTCTTGAAAAATGACATAAAATTCAACATCATATGTAGAATACTTTTCTTTTACCTCATTTAATTTCTCATTGAAATATTATATTGTCTTTCTTTATTGACTCAACATAACACCAACTCCCAAAAATGAATGATCACAATCAACATTAAATACTTTGATAAAATATATTAATGCTAAAATAGGCTTTTCTATAGTCTTCTTCTTAAACAACTCAAAGCTTTTTATTATCACTCTTGTCCATGCAAATTATTCTCCTCTCATACAATATATTATTGGTGCTAATTATTTTCCTCTCTAAAAATTTGATAAACCATGGAAACTTCTTGTCTCATGTGATGCTATTTAGAATAGGCCACTCAACAATTGTTTTAATTTTTATTAATCCATTTTTACACCATCTACTAAAACTAAAAATCTTAAAAATACCAAATTTTTATGCATAAACTTGTACTTGTTAAAATTTACATAGAGCTTATCCTTTCTAGATAATTATAGTAAAATTTTCAAATGTTGTAAGTGATCTTATTTAAACTTAAAAACTATAAAATAATAATTAAAATAAACCACCACAAACTTATCAATGTATTTTCATAATAATGTGTTCATCACCCTCATAAATATGTTGGGCACATTAGATAATCTAAATGGCATCACCATCGACTCATATAAGCCATCCTTAATATTTAAAGTTATTTTAAAATAAAATCCTTTATGTATTTAAATTTGATAGTAAAAACTCCTTAGAACAATCTTTGTAAAATATATTAGTCCTACAAGAACATCCATCATATCATATAAGCAAGGTATAGGAAATCTATACCTGATTATAATCTAATTGATTGTTATATCCACACACATCCTCCACCCTCTATATTTATTTATAGATATAAAAGATTGTGTTGCATATGGAATCATTCTCTCCATTAATACATGCATTTTCACTAATTTAAGAACTGGTTTATTCAATTTTACATGTTCTATTGGACTCATCCTATAAGTTTCTTGATTAGGTAGAGCCAATCCTATAATAAAATAAATATAATGTTTAATATCTCTCTTTGATGGTAAATCATATGGTAACTAATCAAGTATAACATCTGTTTATTATTTCAACACTATTATTGCTTCCAGTATTATTTGAATCACTTATGTCTTCTTCATTCACTACTAATACATAATATAAATCTATCATCTTCATGTATTTGATAAATTCTTTTATAGACAACATCATTTCATCTTGCCCTTATTATTTAAGAGCTAACAAAACTACCCCATACAACATTTATATAAACTATATGTGTTCTTTCCACCATCATGAATTACTTTTTTATTAACTTTCCATGGCCTTCTCTATAACACATGCCATGCATCCATGGGTATAAAATAATATCATATTTCCTCCTTGTAATTTTTTCATATAAAAAATTGAATAAATACCTTTTATCTATTTTAACTTCATTCCCTTTCTTAAACCATGAATAGTAATAAGGATTCAAAGGTTTTTCACATTGTTAACCTAGTTTCTCAATCATGTCCTTAGAAAGCATATTTTCACAACCACCACCATCTATAATTACTTTGGATATTTTACCTCCTAAATTATACCTTGTTCAAACAACATTTATTCATAGCCATGCATCACCACATTATTTATTTTGCACATTTTGATTCCTTAGAAAAATTATCATTCTACTCATTATTATATTTTCTCCAATATCTATTACTATAACTTCATTATTTTTCTCTTCTATATCAACTTCAACTAAATTCACTCTTTGGAAATCCTCTTGCCTCCTTTATTGATATTGGTAGAGGAAATACTCAAATTATCTATATCCTTCTTTTCCACATATATAGGAAACCTAATATATATGTTCATTTAAAAAACATACTCTACCACAACAATAGATTCATCATCTCTGAAATACACTTTCTCTTTGTTGCTATTGAAACCCTTATTTATTATATTTTTATATTTCTACACCATGTGATTATTCTCCTCTAGTGTTATTAAACCCACCTCTATTTATGTTGAATCGATATCATCCTATTATTAGAGGTGGTTGTCCTTTTCTTGGCCCAATATATTTTATTCTAAAATTTGATATATTTTATTTTACTTCTACCTTAAAATCTAATTGATAAGCCTCCTCCATGCAAAGTATTCTATGCATGCTTAATTCATCTTGACTAGTAAATTTTAAATCATTGACATATCTTGTGGCCATCTGTTCTTCTCTTTAATTATGTTCCATATGTATGGAAAGAATCTAAAACTCATATGTATACTCTTGTATATTGTGATCATTTTGTCTTAAATTATTAAATCTTCTATATAGGGTTTGTGCATAATCCATGGGAAGAAATGTATCCATTATCTTATTCTCCATATTTTTCCATGAGTTGTTCTTCTCTTTACCTTATATTTGTCTTTATTTATAATGGTCATCTCAACAAATCATTACATGACCCTTAAATTTAATACATCCAAACTTTACCTTATTTTATTATGTAAGAGTTCTCCACTCAAAAAAAATTTCCATGTTATTCATCCATTTTGTCAACTCTTATGGTTTTAAACTTCCTCCATAAAATAGATTGTCAACCTTGAATCCTCTATTCCTTACCTCTAAATATCTAACCATCATCTCTTTCATTTATGGAGGTTGTTCCTATTTTTCCTCTTCTTTCATAATTTATTCTTCATGATCTATCTCTTCCTCTACATCATCTTATTATCTTCTTTGTATTTGATTTATGATAATTTTAAATAATTAATATACTTGTGCCTGCATCTCCTACATAGTCTTGTTCATCTAAGAAATTAATCCTCCTCCTTTCAAAATCTCTTACACCTCCAAGATTAAAACTTGCTTTGATACCAAATAATGAACACAAATACTATCAAGACAATGAAATTAATAAGCACAATTTTTTTGAAATAATAACCTATATCGATTCATATTGAATGAATATTTAAATAATTACACACACATGGATAAATAAACCTCAACTTAAAATTAAATTCAATACTCTAAAAAATAAAAATGAAAAAATGACTTATTATTTATAGTTTTTGTTATTTTACTATGTTTTGCATGCAAGCACATGCCCCTCCAAAAATATGTAAAAATATTCTAAACACTAAAATTAACCTATTGGAAAAATTTAAACTTAATTTAAAATCCGGTTACAATTTTTTTTTTTTAATATAAAATTCTTGAAATAAATACTAAAATGTATTTTTATACCCTTAGATGGTGATGTATGTGCTACCAAAAATATCTAAAATATACATAACTAGATAGGGAGGGTTATAGATTTACCAAAGTTTTTGAGTTGGTCATTTTTATGTGAAGGATATATACAATGAAGATATGGATTATAATTTATGGCCTCCATAAGTTTGGACTTATTTCTTGCATCAATAATTAGTTATTAATGTCTTAGTTTCATAGAGACCCATGATGATGCCACTTGGCATCATTGATAGAGTTATGAATTCAGGGCAAATCAAAATAATAGTGAGAACCCTGATGTAATATAGGCTTGTGATGATTCCATGAGGCAAAATTATGGTGAGGTGGAATTTGGTGGGTGGTTCAGAACTCTAGTGTTATTGAAGGACCGAGTGGCTAATATTGTGCCATGTTATGGTTGTCTACCAATTAGACACCATATCAACCATATGTATAAAATCATTGGAATAGTATAATGTGACATAATATTAGTGAATAATGTTATGTAACATCGTATATATATTCAATTCTCTTATGATTGAATGCCATCATTTTATTTGGAACAATCATGTGATTGTATGATTTTTACATTTATTATTCAAATGACACAATTGGTAAGGTAATGGGCGTTTGATCCATGTGCTAATTTTATGTGGCATCATCATGTAGACTTAATACTTGGGATAATTCCATGTAGTCAACATAGCCTCGATGTTTGGAACCCCATGATGATTTCATTTGGCATCATCCTAGGGATCCAAGACATGTGATATTTTGACACAATCACAAAGGCCCTAAGGGCATGATCATTGTAATGATGGAACATGGCATCATCCTTGGTATCAATGACTCAATAATTTTTAACATAGTATTAAAAGCCCTAAGGTATAGATATTTATGATGATGTCACTTGGTATCATCTTTGGGACACATTATTCAGTATCATTTGATACATTAAACACTTTAAAACACCTAAAGCACTAGATCCAGACATGATTCCATGTTGCATGATTAAAGGGAGGCATGAACTAAAGGATATATGCACAATCAAGAAAATCACGTGATATGGAGCCATAGATGATGTCACATAGCATCATCATGTGGAGCCATGGATCTGGGGGATGTGGTATAATGCTAAGAAAGGCCTCATTTCCTATAGACCCATGATGATTCCATGTGGCATCATCCTAGGGATCAGTCATTTGGGATGTCTAAAATGTTATGATGATGCCACATTACATGATCATAGGTACGGATGACCTATAAGACATATGCATAGTCAAGAAGGCCATAGACTTTGGATCCCCAAGATGATGCCACATGGCATCATCATGGGATTTAGGGATCTAAATATGCATTAATCATCTATTAATGTTCCATTCTCATGAAGATACATGATGATACCACTTATCATCATCATGAGAGTTTAGAATTTTGAAGAGATCAAAATATAAGGGATAACCATTATATCTATGAGGTTGTGATGATGCCATGATTCATTGTTATGGCGATACAAAATTTGATGATGGTTGAACACTCTGATGGTCCCAAAAGAATGTGTGGATAATATAATTACCTCGTATGGTTATAAATTTAATATATACCATGTTGTCTATATGTATATAATCATCAAAATAGTATTAGATGACCCTTGGTAGCATCTCATGTCCGAGTACTTTGACATTCAATAGAAAAGTACCTAATTATTTTGACAACCTACTTTCACAATATTGATAAAAATGGTAGTGAAATGGGGTTTGATTGATTTAGGATGTAAAAACCAAAGTAAATAATTTATTTGTGCCCCGAGATCATGCCATGCAACATGATCTCAGTAACATGAGACTTGAAGGGCATTAACCTATCCTAAAAGAATCATGACACCCCAATGAGTTTAGATTATGTCAGGCGGTAGCATCCTAGAGACTTAGGGCCATGTGGATAACCTGTCTCCACATATTCAAAAAAACTCTGATAACCCAAGGGCTTGAGATGATACCACATGGAAACATTCCAAGGGTTTGAGACTTCTAGAGTACTTAGGGGTAGAAACTAGTATAGTAAAAACATGAGGTCCATCCATCCATAATAAGATAAATAACATAAAAGGGCCATGAAAAAAATTTGAATTAAACAAAGTGGAATTTAAATGAAGATTTAGTGAAATAGACAAATTCTAAAAAAAATTGCAAATATAAAGAACCCAAAGAATAGAATAAAACATTAGGTAAATAAGAAAATGCCATTTGTCAAATAGGAAAGAAGCAAGGACACACTGGCTAGTCTAGCTTTTAAAATCATTAGAGAGTCATGTATGGTTAATAAATAAAATGACTAGATGCATAATTATCTTACACCAATTCGTAGACAATACCAAATTTAACTAGCGTGAAAAAATGCATTGTATAGAGAATCAAATTTTGGTGTGCATATGTTTGAAATACGTTATATAAAATTTAAGCATTGATATGTGGGTTATGGTCCACCATGTCATGAAAATTTTGGATGATGGTTATATGTTCAACATTTCCCTTCACATCTTACTATACTTCAATGTAGATCAAATAAATGTCAAAGGTAAAGTATGTATATTTTTCGAAAGTTTTTTTGATTTTTTGTCTAAAATTTCATGTTAAATTTATAGACTTTTACCCAAAAATGATTGAATTTTAGGGTTAAAAAATGCAAATATGATTATATAAAAATCAAATTTAGTCCATAGTTAATAGTATTCTATAAAATTCTAGGATACACTAAAAAGGTACATGAACTATATGAATAATAAATAGAAATGATTAAATATTGTACATTTAGTACATTTACACTAAATTTTATCATTATATTTTTAGGTTCACAAGGCATCCATGATCATGACATGTGTCATGAAAATGGATCCTCACATTCAAGTAATAGACTTCGAGTATCTCTTAAGTGCTTATTAGCACAAATGATTTGTAATTTTAACCATTGCTTATTTTACTTAAGATTTACACTCGTCATTGATCATTGCCACTTTTTCATGTGACAACACATAATTATAATAACTATGTAGTATTACTAGATATTTCTTTTAAAACACATATATACATTGATTAGTGACATTTTAGTTACCACATGTGTGTAGTGGATCCACTAATTGGTTCACCTTAAATGAGATTACATTTACAATTTTGAACACTATGAAATTTTTTAAATCCTCAGTTGTGTTTCATTATGTATATTTTATTATATTAGGATTACATCTAAAATTAAGTCATGCAAATTAATTCCAACACTTGGATACAATATGGATACCACTCCATGTAATTATATACTATATGGTGTGAAATTTTATTGCATAGATATGGGAGATCCTTTTCAATGGCATGAAACTATTTAGACATGTTAACATGCTATAATGTGATTGAGGCTACTCTGTTGTATAATTATAGTATGGGGATGACCTGTTCTCTTTGTAATGACTTTATATTTGTAAATATTTATTGACCCTTCCCATGGAATTTTATCTACATATATACAATGAGACAATATAATAATATTATTTCACTTATATATATTATTCCATGACTAAGGTCATGTTTTGAATAGAGGCCACTCCACTGGGTATATAGTTTATGATGTGGCCAATTACTATGTGATTTATGGTGGCATTAATTGGTGACCATGTAAGTATATTTCAAATACATTCAAATTAATAATAATATTTGAGTGTGGATAATAATTGATTAAGATCATATCATAATATAATATGTGATCAACAGGCCAAGTGAGGACTTTATATCCAATGTTCATCTTGGAAAAAATTATTATATTAGATTTTGAGTAAACCGTTGATTACACTTATGCAGATGACTAAGACAAAATATAGGCAATGCAAAGTGTGAGTGCAGGCACATCAGAAATCAATAATTGTAGTGTTCTAACCCAATGTTAGGTTCCATTTATATTTTTATAAATTTAAATAATATTTTCTATTATGGTCCCATAACTCACGGGTTCCAAGATTGTAACCTAGCATATGCTAGATGAGACAAACTGAGAATAAATTAGTAATCTAACCATATCAATTTAGTAAGATTAATTATGAATGAGATTAAAATATTTTTATTATGAATTATATATTTATGTCTATGTTAAACATTTAGATCATACACTTTGTGAGAATAAAATAAAGTCAATTAAGAAAAATTATAATTAATTTTGAACTAGTATGGAAGGAACTACAACCTTGAAAATGCAAATTATAACAAACATTAAAAGTTTAAATTACTTGAGATCTCAAATATTTATAATACCATAATAATAGCATAAACAACAAAAATAATAAAATAGATACAAATACATTTCTAAATGCCAATGTATAATTATAGAGTCTGCTAACATAAGCAAACAAGAAACTCTTCAGAAAATAACACTTGTTTGAAAAATAGGTAAATAAAATTATTTAAGAGAAAGTCATGAAATTCATATATGGATTGAAAAACAATAATTTTACGTGACCCTAGTGTAAAAATTTTGTCCTTTAAAAGTTCATATAAATCAAATACATATAGATAGTAGTTGTCATTGTTAAAGAGAAGAATAGACATATAATCATCATTTAAGGCCTTCAAAAGACACTCCTTACCTAGGAAACATGGATATTTTATATTATATTGGTTAAATATGGGATTGGAAGGCCCCACAACCTTGTACAAAGGAAAAACCAAAAGATAAAACATTAAATCTCAATAAAAATGCCTCTGCTAGTAGAAACTGAATAAGCGGCCAAGATCCCCTTCGATAGGGTCCTCTGCCAAAGATTGAGAAGAAAAATAAATATTTACCCATGAATTTTTTGACAAACATATCACAAACTACAGCTCTCCCAAGAGATCTAGGTGAATCTAAACAACTTGTGTGTAGAATAACCCATACACGTCCTACTGTCTTTAACTATAAAATGAATGAAACCTTGTATTTTTTGTGTCCCCCCCCCCGAATGGAGGGTCATGTTGGACTCCTATCTTCTTCCATTTTCTTATTATACACTTTAGTCTGTGCCCCCTCCCTCATCTTCCATAAAATTTGAAGCTATAGGTATTAAATTTGTAATAGATTCTAAGATATGAGATTTATCTACTAAGAAAGACAAAACCAATGGTTTTGACCTTAACATTTTAGAGGGATTAATAGCCTCCTTATCAATAGAGGTTTCTGCATTCAGAACTAGCCCCTTCATTTTTGAAATTAGAGCATCTACATTATACTCCCCCTTTGAGTCTTAGGGATTGAAGTGATTTATGTTAGGGGGCTCAAGTTCATTTGAAGATGCATTTCAATCATCATCCTCAAATTTGTGGGCATTTAGAGTGAGATGGGTGGGGGAAAATTCAGGCCACCTAGAATATTCCCTCTCTTTCCTATGAAGCCTGCACTCTTTAGTCAAGTGACCTATATTAAAATAACTTCAAAAAAAGAACAAAAAACATTTGTAATCAAGGGTTTGGGACCAAGAATGGTCACCCACTTGCATAATAATTTATAGGAAACATGGATATAATTTACATGGGAACATTGAATATTGTGAGGAATTTTTTATACATATAAAATATTAATGTAAGATCATTTATATATATAATAATATTGGGAAAAAATAAAAAAAAAAATAAAGAAAAAATATTTCATGTAAATTTTTAATGTAAGCTCACTGTAATAGCAAATAATATGCAAAAATTAATAATAATAAATTTAGATAAAATCATTAATAATGACATTTATGGATATACTATTTCTATAGTCATTGTCATAGAAGTAATATAGTATTGCTTGATTGAATAAGGGTTGAGTAGCAATTATTCCCTAGCCTTGTATTGAAAATTGTTTGCATTGGGATTTATTTTAGATTTAAAATGTATTCTTGATTTAATAATTTGAACTTGAAAATACATAATTAACATTGTGTTTCATTGAAATCAAAGTTATAACATGTCAAAAACTAATAGTATCTATTAGATCTACTTATCTTTTGAGAGCCCTTAGATTCATCATGGCATTTTCTCTTTGGGTGTGTTTTGTTTGCATTTAAATATTTTTTGATTATGTCTTCATATATATTTGATGCTTTATTGATTCATTGTTATTGTTTGGGTCTTATATGACGCTTTATCTATGGAATCCATGGTCTAAATTGAATATGGATTTAATCACCTTCCTATTTTATTTATATTAAAATGAACATGCCATTTGTGTGGCTCAAAAAAATATGAATTCATCCCAAAGTTCAATTACCAAATATTTGTCCTTGCCTTTTCATAGAACTCTTCATACATTCAAATATAATGAACCCTTTATTGATTTCCATGTGGTGTCATATTTTGTTACAGTTGCCTTAGATTTTTTTGTTCATTATTTCCTTGGTTGTTTTACCAAAAATATATCAAGTATAAAGTTTTCTTGGGCTCATGTGATGAAGATGCTTTTCTCCACCACAATCAACTAGCAACTGATCAATCAAAAAAATGACTATGTTTATGACAATTTACCCTTCCCCCAACTTAACAATATGGTGACAAGTGTGACCATCATAGAATCCATTATTAATTAAATATTTATAAATACTTAACTTTTATATTAACTACCTGAGCATGATTTGATCTTTAGATTAAGGAATCATGTTGATCCTCAATGACCATAAGAAATAGAACAAGATTAATGAGAATTCCTAAAGACTCTAGATCATGCCATATGCCATGATCTTAGGAGGTCATGACCTAGAGGGGAACCTAGATAAGTGCAATAACCTAGAGTGCACGTGATTGAGTTATGTTTTACCTTTGTATTCCATCTTAAAAAAGTAAAAAATCTAAGATGAGGCCAAGTTCACATCATCTCATGAATAATACAGTATATAATAATGAAAGAGGGTTATAAATAAGTACATTATGATATCATCATACCACCTAGCATAAATTTTATGGGCATCTCAAATTTCAAAGTACATTTGCCATTTTTTTGATGTAAAACATGATATTTAGCAACATCTTAGCATGTGTGTCCTTTGGCATTCCACAAAAAAGTGCCTAGATATTTTGACAATCATCTTTCTCAAGATTGATACAAACATTTAAGAAATGTGGTTTCAATGAGTCATAATGTATAGACCCAACTAGAAAATCTTATAATTCTTATGGACCTGAGATCATGCCACATGGCATGATCCCAATAACCTAGGTCTTTGAGGACATTGACATATCTAAAAAGTCTCTCTAGACTTTATGTCCAAACATGTTTCCATGTGGAATCATCCCATGTACTCGAGGATGTGAGGATAAACCATCATGTCAAAATTTTATGAAGAGCCTTGAGAGCTTGAGGGCTTGATATGCTACCATATGGTAGCATCTCAAGTTGTCAAGATTGTAGCATGGGTACTTATAAATAGAAATGAGTATAAATGACCTCATAAATTAATGGTAAATGTGGTACTTAATAACATCTCAGTACATAATTATTTTGATGTTTGATATAAAATTACATAAGTATTCTGAAAAATGCCTTTCACAAGATTACTACATGTGGTAGTGTAGCAGGGTTTGATAAAATTATGATGCAAAAAAAAAAGTAGATAATCTCTCAGGGCCTTAATATCATGCCATGTTGCATAATCCCATCAACTTAGGACTCTAAGGGCATTGACATATCCCAAAAGTCTCATGGGACCTCGAAGTCTCAAAATACTACCGCATGGTAGCATCTTAAGGACTCAGGGATGTGTGGAGAACCAATCATGTCTAATGATTTCAAATATTTTTTAGAACATCAGGGCTCAATATTATACCACATGGCATCATCCCAAGGACATAGGATCCGAGGGTAACTAGGAGTAGAAAGCAGGATAGTGAAAAGTTAAGGGTCATCCATTCATAATACCATCAACAACATAAACGCACAAAAACTATTATTATTAGCTATTCTTTTGGTACTCTATAGGATACTGGTCAATTTTAATTTTTTTAATAGTTTTTAAATCAATTACATTTAAAATTGTAATAAATATTATGTAATATTATGTAAGAATAACTCAAGAATATGTTATTATTTATGTCTAGAACATTATAAAAACATTACATTTTTATAATAAAGTCAAAAAGATATCTTCAATATTTTTTATCAATATACAAAACTTTAGATAGTTAAGTTTATAATTATTTTCATGGTATGCATTTATATCTTTTTGATTGGCTTAATAAAATATAGGTAATAAAAAATTGATTATTATTTGGTTAATTTATATTCTTAAAAAATGACTATGCATTCATTAACCAGTATATATTAATATGGCATTAGTTGCACATGTGTCATTAACATGTTATTTGGATAATTTTTTATTTTAATATTTTTATTATAATAATATAAAAAATTATTATAGGAGTAGTTTATAATAGATATATTGATACTTTTTACATAAAATTCATTCTCCACCTTACAATTGCATTAAATTTAGAAGAATATTCCCAAATAACACCCCTAGAATATTTAAAAATTAATATACTAAAATTTAATAAAAACTTTGAAATTGTTAACATAATATTATTTCTAGTTGTTTGATTGACTGAAGAAAAAAGGAGGTAATTGCTAAGTGATTCCTATGAGTCCATAATAGGAAAGGATTAATAAAGTGGTAAAACATGGTAGTATGGGTAGTATTGATGGCCCGTACTTTATGCCTGATCAAATAAATTCCTAAAACCAAAAAAATGCTAGGAAAGCATGCCAGTCTGATTATATATGCTTGTTTACTTAAATATAATAATATTGTGAGTAATAATATTTTATGATAGCCTTTGAGATGGAGTAAAAGGGGATGTTTTCATTTCTATTTAAACAAATGTTAAACCTGTATTTAGTGTGTTTAAAAATATTTAACTTTTTAAGTATGCAAAAACAAAATCTTTATTACGAGAAGTTTTATTAAATAATTATGTATGATTCTATTAAATAATATTTTAGATCACAACTTTTGATTCATCATCATAAAATAATATATGTAGAAACAATAAACTAGAGCTCCTTATATAGACAAATCTAATATGGTACAATGATGCCCAATAAAATAACCTAATAGAAAATTAGAATTAAAATCTTTCTTATAACATTTATTAAATATTACGTCAATTACCTTTAAAATATAATGTATATAAATCCTAAAAGGTTTTAATTTGTTTTCAACCCATTGGTAATTATTCTTTATGGATGGCACAAACCTAAGATACTATATCATATTTAAATTGTGCATGAACTTTCCAATATTAATGGCTTCTCTGAACCTACATTTTTTATAATGATTTTCCTCTTTCCCCTATCTAATGGAATCCATAATTAAAATATATGGTGATATAATATTCTTACAAAAAATAAAAAATCGATTCCCATCAAGGATGCCAAGATGATTATCATGCAAAAGATCTATTACAAATGTTAGTTGAGACCATGAAATTTAAAATTATATGCACAATTTGAATTTAAACAAGGGTTGTGATATGGCTTTAGTCCCTGCTCCTCAAAATAATTATATTATTGAAATGGTTCATTTATTCCTTATCACCATCTGTACCTTCATATAATTAATAGCTAAAATTAATCGAGGGTGTAATTATTTGAAAAGAATTTGATAATTGAAATGGTTCATTTCTTCCATGTAATGATCTCTACCTTCATATAATCTCTAGATATAATTAAAGGAGGATGAATTGGTGGGGATTAATGGGTACCATATAGATTTACTTTTTGGTCCCAAAAAAAAAATTTAACCAAAGGTTATTATAAATAATAAATTTGTGAAATACATGAATTCCATGAGCCAATTTAATTGTAAGAAGGATCCATATTCGATGTGCACACATAAAATAAATTTTCTTTTTAATATTTACCTATAGAGAATTTCAACATTACGTAACAAATATATTATATAAAAACACAAAATGGCATAATAAACTTTAGATAAATAATAACAATAGACAATTGGAGAAATAAATTATAAAAAAATAAATAAGATTTAAATCTTTAAATCCTCATGAAGTTATGAATTCATGACATTAAACGTTAAATTAGTTTCTAAATATAATATCTAAAAGTTGCATTTATCCCAAAATAGCAAAATCCTATTGAATATATCCAAAAAAAATGACAATAATTATAATATCATTGGCAAGAAAAAATTATGCATAAATCTGAGAAATTAGGGTTTGCAAGTTAGTTCCCTACAATGCAGATACATGATTACAAGATTTAGTGGAGATGGAACTACTTTTATCTGATGATCCCATGAAGTTGAACTAGTAAATACACTATACAATAATGTAAATAGGTTATAGACTCAATCAAGTAAGTATTTCAAATGCCTATCATTAACTAGAAGCTCCCTTATTTCACCATCCATGTATTTCAAGAAGAAAGTATGTTCCCAAATCTGAAAGTCATTGGAATAGGATCCTATGCATAAGGCATCCAATTTTCCATGCTTGCCTTTCTCCTCATGCTTTCTATCCCAAAGTAGAACAAGATCACCTATCTAGAAGGTTCATAGAGCGACCATCATATCAAGTATCCTTTCTAGCTTTTCCATGAATTTGATATATATTTCAAGCTCAATAATTTGGTTAATCCTATTTTAATAATGGTTAATTTTCTCATCATCTTCTATCTACTACATGAGTTGATAAGTTGGAAACTACAAATTCATAAGCAAAACTACTTAAGATCCATAAACAAGCTTAAAAGGGCTTTTTCCTAAAGCTCTCTTGCACATAATCCTATAAGACCATAAGGAAAACTTTATTTATTCTCCCCAAATTTTCTTATTTGCTTCCAAAGTAAATTAATGATTTTGAGTAACTTCTTGTTACTGGATTCTGCTTGTTGATTCCCTGGAGGTTATAATTGGAAGCATAGGTCAATTTAATCTATTACTCTTTGCATAATGACACTAAAGTAGCTTTAAAACTCATTAAATTATCATTAATTACCTTAACATGCACACCAAACCTACAAATGATCTAGTTTAGCAAAAAATACATAACTACCTGATGTATTACCTTTTTTTTAGGGACTACTTCAGCCCATTTCATGAAGTAGTCAGTTACAACTAGTATCCATTTATGTCTAGTGCTTGATGAATAAAAAAATTATCTAAAAAAATCCATTCACCATTCTTTAAATGAGCCTTCCATCATCACAAGATGCAATGGAAGAGAATTAGAAGCTTTCATCCTCCCAGTAATGTGCTAACATTTCTCACACTTTTTGACTACCTGAGAAACATATTTGAACAATGATGTCCACCAATAACCAACTCTTAGAATTTTATGATTTATGAAGGTGAAAAATGGCCAACACATACTCCACTATGGAAGCCTTCAATCAGGTTAGTAGTTCATTCTTTAACCATGCATCTTAGGAGAACCCCAACTAGATTCTTCTATGCTAGTCCATTTTTAGTCAAGAGGTATTTTGGGATACAAACTTAAGGGTTCTCCTTTGATTCTTATCCAATTTAGGGGGACAATTCATATTTTTTAAGTAGTAAACAATATCTTTATACCATGGAGATATGTTAATGTGACTCAAATAATCATTAAAATTGAAAACAATAATGTTTACCCTCAACATCTTACAAATTTGTCTCACCCATGATCTTGGCTAGACCCATTCCTTGTACTAATTTGGTGGTCTAAATATCCATGTCATACTATTTTAACTTTTTAACCCACCTGTATCTCTTATTGGATACTTTAGATTGAGTAAAGATGTCCTTGACCATGGTATGCATGATGTAAGAAATAATCTTTAAACTCTTAATATAAGGCCTGAATGTTTTAACAACTTTTATGAGAGTGAAGGCTTATTTTATCATGATGGTATAATTTAGTTCAAAACCTTACATAACTTTGTTAAATAAAGATATAGGATACTCATGACCATCTTCATTATTTCATAATAAGACAATAATCAAAATATAATATTATGCAAAAGAGAAAATCTGAAATGGCATAGTGTAATTAGGGCTGGCCAAAATAGGGGCACATTTTTAAGCCTCTTTGATGTCATTGGATGTTTGCATAACCTTATCCTCCCACTTGATGGTTTGGTATTTATTTAAAATGGAAGTAATAGGCAAAGTAATCTCTAGAAAATTAGACACAATTCTCCTTACAAAATTGATTTGTCAAAATAAGGATTGAATTCCCTTATTGAACTCTAGGATAGGCACTTTGTCTATGGATTCTACCCTCATGATGTAAATCATGAAACAATCTTTGGAAACTATATTTTCCATCAACTTGGGATTTTTTACTACAAAATGTCACTTCTTTTGATTAATCAAAATGTCAAAATCCTTATATCTAATAAACACTTTCTCTAGATACTCTAAATGTTCCTCTCTAGTCTTGGAGAAAAAGTAATCTCATCCTGATACACAACTATAAAATTACTAATTAGCCTTGTAAAGGAAACATCCATAGCTCACTAAAAAAATGCACTGGTGTAGACACTCGAAAATTTCACATGATAGATTTCAATGTCAAACAGCATTTTGATCCTCATCCAACCTTGCATCTATTGAACCACTTAGTCAACTAGACTCTTTTACTAACTTGAACTTATTAAACCCCTATCTTGACACATTTTAATAAACCATTTAATTTACCCATTTTAACTTACTTTAACTTATTCTCTTTTGGCCACTCAACCACCGATACTTATCCTAACCATTGATGATTGACCTAATCATCGATGGTTGGCTTGACTATAAAAGGTTAGGTATATAAACCTACTTTAAAGTTTTAAACCATTGACAACTTTTTGTGAGATAATTATCTCCCTAAATGGCAACTCAACTTTAAAACTAGGTTTTAAAATTATTTGAATTATCAATTTTATCTCCCTATCAAATTAGTAACTTCCTCCACCCCAATCAACAACTTCATCGTATAAAAGGAGAAGAGGAGAAGTGAAATTGATATAACATAATTCACAATCTTGCATCCAATATATCTTGCATAAAGTATCCAACATCCTTTTAGAAAAAAAATAACATCAACATAGATCCAAACCCCTATTTTAATCACTTTCAAACACTAAAGTACTGTCACTCTAGACAAATTGCTTCAGCCTTCCACAATCAACTTCTAGGTATCTTTCACTTATTTTCATTGATTTAGTTTGTTTCTAACTTCTCTTCCCTATAAAACTCATCAACATCTTATTTTCTACCCCTCAGCCCTATAACAAACCTTTGTTACTCAAATACCCAATTTTCCCCTTCTTTTCTTATCATTTCTAGATTTACACAAGTAACCTCAGTGGTTAGCACAACCATCGATGGTCATTTCTATTGTCAATGTTTACCTAACTACCGATGGTTAGCCTAAAACACTAAAAATTCACCTGACCATTGATGATCACTATGGCATAAAAATACAACATGCTATTTTTAGCCTTGTAAGCCCAACCAAATCCAACTTTCTCTATTTATGCCTGATTACAATACCTTTTATGATTTTCTAGACTAGACCCTGTCTATTTTAGCATAACTATTAATTGGCTTTGCTACTTTTGTTCATTTTTCTATTAACTATCATTCTGATTTCTTTGTATTGCATTTATTTTATCTTATGTAAGTAGATATTTACATTATCATTTCTAACTTAATTGTAATAATAGTGGATTAATAGCCTCCTAAGAAGCAATACACTTCTTGGATCTAGCTCATGCTAAGTAGTACAGTCAACCATATATCTAACAACCCCCTTTTCTAGTATCTTTCTTATATGTAGGTTATTCCTTCCTATCCAAAGAGGAGTTACCATCATCATCTAGATCTATGTGTACTTTACTAGGTATTCTTAAACATATCCTATTACTAGTGTCATTATTTACTTTCAAAATTAATAAATGAGTAAAAATTAATTGAAACAACTAGCATTCAGTAACTCAAAAGGCATAGTCATATATACATACATGCCCCAAGGCATGTTAAATGTAGTCTTGGGTCTCTCATATTTCTTCACCACAACATTATTATATCTTGAGAAACCATCAATGTAGACAACATCTCTGATCCTATAACACTTTGTCATAGGTTATCCATATTAGGTAGGGGATAATTCTCTTTTAAAGAATCATTATTCAAATTTTGTAAATCCACACATAAGGAAATATTACCATTTTTATTCCATACAAGGACTAAATTTGTAACCTACAATGATTACCTGATGGGTTGGATGATTTCACCATCCTTCATTTTCTTTAACTCATCCCACATCTTGGTGGCCAAGATGAGATTAATAGGTCTCTGCTTCTACCTAAAAAGATTGCTATGAGGTTGTAATAGTATGACATGTTGGAATAAGTCTTCCCTATGTGATTTTAACTCATAATAAGACCATGCTAAACATTCTTTGTAATTTATTATTAGCTCCATGTAAACTTTCTTCTCATCAACATTTAGGTGAGTAACCAACCAAACCTTTTTTAGATTCTCATGAGAACCTAAAATATAGCCAATCACATCTTTTGAAATAAATGAGTCTCAAGTTTTTATTCTATTAAATCCATAAAAAGACACCTCCAAACATACCAATCCCTTTGGAAGCATGTTTGTCTTTAGATAAATAATGTTCTTCCCAAACAAGGTTTCCTTCTTGTCACACACTTGAACCACAGATTCCAATTCTATAAGCTAATCATTGAAATTAGCTTCACAATTTTTAAACCTATTAATCCATTCATCATCATAAAATACCTACCAATGATGAACATTTTCTAGGATTGAAGGACTAACAATCATCTCCACTTAACACTAACAATAAGGGCTCATATTTTCAATATCAAAGTGATCACCTAATGCTTGTAATTTGTCAGCTTATTCATTGAAAATTATATCATGATAGAAAATTATGAATGCATCAAAGAATTTAATTAAATCCCAAATAACATTTTTATATTGTTTCAACCTTTTATACGTGGTGGCATAAGCATTGTAGACCTGCTTAACCACTAGCTCAAAATCACCCTTGACAATCAAAATATTAATTTCATGTTTACAAACACCTTGTAAACCAATTAAGATTTCCTCATACTTAGAATTATTATGTGTACACTCAAAGTAAAATTGAAAATAAATCTTGAAACGCTTATCATTTAGGTCATAAAAGACAAACCTAGCTCTATTTTCAAGATTGGAGCAAGCCCTGTCAAAACACATCTTCTAAACTACACCATTGTTATTAGGTTTTTTCATCAAGAACAATAGGCTATTCATTAGTTTCAACATTCCTAACAATGTTTCCAATCCTAACATCTATTTATAATACTTCATTTAGAGCATGTTTTGGATATTCAATTACATGTAGCATCCTCAGCTCTATATAAAGTTTGACCATCTTACCCTCCAATGGAATGGTGGCATAAGAAAGGTCCATTTTCAAAATTCCACCCATGCTAGTATCCCATTTATATGATAATAGATCCCCTACTTAAGCAGGTAGTCTACAACAACCATGTCCATATTCAAATACTTACCTAAATGCACTACCAAATGTACCACTAACCCTTTGACTTGTCCAAAAATTGGAACTTCTTATGAATTCATGGCATAAAACTCACCAAAAATTGATGTAATCTTCACACTGTGCTCATTTAGGATACCTAGGGGTATCACATTGCAATAAGCATTGAAATCAAATATGGAGCTGTGAATAATCAGACCATTGATCAATAGGGTTCTATAAAATGGATCCACATTTAGTTGACTCTTCACTACTGTAGTCCCCAAATAGTCTTCTAGAATAGCTTCAATAACCTCTTCTGAATCTTCATCACTTTTTAAGGGTGTTTTGGGTAACACAATTTCATTTTTAGTTGATTTCTCACCTAATTCTAAATATTCAAAATCCATGTTCCTATGCTTAGTTATTCGTAATAATTCAACAAGTGGCATGGTGATTTTTAGTTAGGTCAACACTTGGGCCATTTCAGATATGCTATATTGATGAAAAGGCATATTAGGTGGAAGGGTAACAACACCTTTAGCTAGAATACAATTACCTAAGGTTTGAAGTGGAGTAGGCTAGGATGAATTTGCATTTTTAGCAACAGGATTCAAAGGTGGATTTTGTTTAACATCATTCGTACACTTAGGGATACTAGACAATATGGGTACTCTATTCTTGGATAAAGCACTTATTATTGTAACAACTTGGGGTACGGGTGTTGGTTTGGAAGTATCTAGAACTATTGTAGTTTTCTTTAGCTCCTTACTTATATCCCCTACTTTTGGACTCACAGAGGTAATGTCTTGAGGAATAGCAACTGGATATTTTATTCTAGAGAAATATTTTTTCTCTTGGGAACCTGATGCACCATTAGAATCTATATGTTCACAACTAACAAAATACACCCATCATATTTTTTAATCATAAATGATCATAAAAAAACAAAATCATGAATAAAAAATTCATATACTTGTACCTTATTGACATCAAAAACAAATTTAAGAGTCAAGACACTTACCCTTTCAAATGTACTCCAAAACTAATCAGTTTTAATAGCACTCAAAATTTTTCTGGAGATAGTCATTTTTCTTTGGGGACTTTGACAATTCAACATCAAAATATCATCACCAGATGATGTAGACTTAGGTTCATTAAAAAATTAATCAATTAGTTTAGTTGTATCACATGGAAGATGTGAAAGGAAACACTTGTCACACCAATCAATTTCAAAATCATAATTTACAACATTTAATTTAGTGTTTAAAGGATCAGACACTTCATTCCTAGCCCCTCTATTCTGATTTCTATCTATTCTTTCTTCAAACATAGACCTCTTTCCTCTATCATTGTCTTGATTATGGAAAACAAGCCCTCTTTGTGCTTGATTCAGATTAGAAACCCTCTCCTATCTTTTATACCCATAAAGGATCCATTTCTATACTTTATCCAACTTGTATGACATTTCTTTGATAGTGGAGCCCAATGTTTTCACCATCTTCTCAAGGTTGGCTATCTTTGTGGAATGCATTTTTTTGGATTAACCAGCTTTACATTAGCCCACTTGGTCATAAAATTTCCCACAACCTATATGTTTTTCTATTTCTTTATCCATATTGAATTTCAAATGCAGGTTAGTGGGATCCTTGTCCTACAATTAATACACAACCTTGTTGTGAAAGGCATCACAATATTTAATCAAACATGTTGTATCACTAGGCCTTATGTTCTTGGGCAGCTACATAAATTTTTTGTTAAAACTTGTATTGAAGTCCTACACACACTCATTTGGGTTCTTCTTGATGTTTTCAAATTCAACCAAAATAAATTTGGGATCAACTTTGCTAGCATAGTAAGTTCTAAATAATTTATTCATATCTTCCAATGAATCAATGCATCCACATGGAAGTGAATTGAATCTTTCTTTTTTTTTTGAAGAACTTAAACTAAATTTATTACATTTTGGGTACATAACTTGGATCTTAAACCTATTATTCTCAAAAAATATTCAATGATATTGATGCATTGGTGTAGCTAGATTGAGGCCATATGTCACATATTATAATTATTATTTTTTTTTAGAATTATATGGATTCATTGACCAAAGTTGAATAGTTCAATGGGAAAACTATGTTATAGGCACCTTGAGATTAATATATCTTATCATTTTCCATTTGTGTATGCATGTATATGTATATACGTACCAATTTCTGTATATCAAATAAAATCTTATCCCTTTAATTCCATAGGATAAAATAAATAGAAATATTTTATGGGTTTCATACTTTGAAATAGTTTTTCTTTATGATATTAACCTTTAATAAAGCTATTGTATATGATAGTTGATCAATTAGGATTTATGATTGGAAGTGTACATGTGTGCTAGTTGATTTTAGTAGCATGTGTTGTAATATATATTTGATATGATCTTTGATCTTATCTTATTCTCTTGACAATCTCATTTGTTGAGTCGTGTTGTTTTTAAAATAGTGGTTGGACTGTTTTAGTAAAGCTATTATATTTTTATTTTATTTCCATCCTCTTTATTTATTTTTAGCTGGTTGGGGAAGAAAAATAATAGTGTTCGAATCCAATTGTATCACTAGGGTCTCTGGTTTTCATTATTAAATATAATAGAGGACTCTACCAAGATGTGGGAAATGTTATTAGGTTCTAAACTAGTGTTTCTGTGGGACATTGTCTTCCATGAGGTGAGATTTATCTAACAAATACGATCAAATTTTTATTTTGTATGTGATACATGCCTTGATAGTGTTTGGATCTTGAGTTGTTGTGGGCTTGGGGACCCTATCTTCATTTTAATAATTTTTATCCTTGAACATTTTTTTTTAATTTCCTACTATTGAACGTACCTCTATTGACTTGGTTATGTTTTATTATTTGGATTGTGGCCCCTTCTATGTTTACAATTTTTGTTCCCCTCTTGTCAACTATTGATCTTGCAAAAGACCATTTTTATTATTTGTCTAATAAAGTGAAATTTATAATGTAACTATAGTTATTCTCCTCTAGCTCTATAAAAGAGCTCTTCCTTTCCTCATTTTATCACTAGATTCAATCTTCCTCTTCTTCTTATTATGTGGAACACACATAAAAGAGCTCTTCCTCTCCTCATTCCATCTTCTTCTCTTATGCTCTTGATTCAATCTTGTACTTTTTAGTATTTTGGTTGCAAGCCTTTTAATAAGATCACGTAGATTTTTATCCGTTATGTTTAGTTTTCTACTTTAAAATTTTATGTCATTTGTGATTTGCACTTTGAGAGATAACTTATCTTATGATTTCTTTGTTTCCACACTTTCATACTTTGTAATTGATGAATATTCTTCGATAAATACTTCATAGCATAAGAATTGTGTTCATTGTATTGACATTTTTCTTAGAATTATGTAGGTTGGAGAGATCTTTTTTTTTGCACGATTTGACGTTGTGATTTTCTATACATTCTTTTTAAACCTTTTTTAAGCTCGCTGCTCTCTAACAATATTTTACAAGTTGGGTTCCATGAGTTCTAGTTTTTTATAAGCTCTCTAGTTTTTTTAGGTGGTCAACATTTCTTTCTTTCAACTTGCTTATTTATAATTAAAAAAATTGGTTCTTTGCCTTTTTCTTCAACATTTTTCTTACATGTTTTAGGTAATGCCCTTCTTGGACACTTCCCTCTCTTTTTTACCTCTGATTTATTCCAGGTGTATCCTTTTTTGATCTATTTTTTTTAGATCTGTATTAAATTTTTTTGCCTCTGGTTTTTACCAAGACTCCTGTAGGCTCGTAGCTAATATTTTTTATTTATTTAAATTTTTTAGTATTCTCAAGTATTTAAATTTTTTAGTATTCTCAAGTACTTTAGGCATAAAAAATAATAATAAATAAACACATCATTCTTATTTAATCTTTTTTCTACTTTTTCTCCAACAAGAGATATAATATTCCTATTTTATTTTACATTATGAGTATTCTAGATTTATATTCCTTTCAATGAAATTCAAATTAGAAAACAATACTATAAAACCTTTGCTAAAATTCTATTTTGTACCTCCTTCTTTTCTGAGCCTTATCCAGGTGCGTGGTCCTGCGCTGCCCTTCTTTAGTGTCTCCTGGGCACTCTCATATGGATCTATGTAGTAAGGTGGAATTTTTTACATTTTCCCTTCTATTTTCAAAATTTTAGACAATGTGTTGCTTTCTTTAATGTTGGGATTTTCTTTTCTACTACCTGGTTCTATTTGGTTCAGTTTTTTCCCTTCTGAGTTGTGGTATCTTTTATCCTCTCAAAGCATCGTTAATGTTGTTCCCTTGTCTCTCCACCCTTTATTTCATTTTGTCTTCTTCTCTGCTCATGTTTTTTTTTTAATCTTGTTCTCCTTGTTTCTGTTCCACAGATTGCGCCTTGCTAGGATATTAGTGTATTTTTTAATTATAGCGTGTCTTCCATTTCTTTCGGACAAGTTTACTAAAGCGTTTCATATATGTTTTGTTTTTTGGCATATTGCATTTCACTTGGTGTTTGTATCTTGCCTGTAAGCTTTTTTATATATGTGGCATAAGAATTAAGGTTCATGGTATTGCGTCTCATCATAGGCTTTGCCTTTTCTAATAATAAATTTCAAATTATATTTAAATCTTTAAGATGAAACACGGTAAATTTCCCTAGAGAACCTTCTAGCCAAGTGGCGTTTTACATATCCAATGCATTTTTTTCCTCATGTATTATAATTTCATTTAACATCATTAGAGTTTATTAGCATAATGAATGTGATTTGATAAATTTGATTCTTTAACTTTTTTCAAATCCAATCACAAAACACAAAAACTAGGTTATGTGGATCTCATTTATATTTTTGTGAACCAAAAAAAGTACTTGTTTTTTAATACTTTAAATCTTTCATAGTATGGATACAATCTCATTTTTACTTTAAATATTAAGGCGTTGGCTTATGTGTATGAAAACTTATCCCCTGATTGATAATAACTAAATTTACATTTATTTATAAATGAATAAGTGAATATTAAGGCATAATATAAATTTTTAATTTTGTGAGTGTATATGTATTTTTATAATAATATATCAACAATGGATTATATTGAGGATATTTATATAACATTCTTCAATAGTAAATTAATAGGCATTTTATAGGTTTTTAGATGTTTTAATGTAAGTGGCAGGATTGTTTTAACCCCAAAACAATCAAGGTGATTTATTATCATTGGACCATAACCCATAGATCCTAGGGTCATAAATTGGCATGTACTAGTGTTACTGTAACTTTCTTGTCCTAGCTATTTTAATATGAAATGATTATATAGGTTGTTTTTATATGTTCCTTTATAATAAATGAAACACATCTTATGTGTGTGTAAATCTATAACATGTCCTTAATTTAAAAATATATATTTAGTTTTGAGTAGCATATGAGGGAGATAAATGTATATCAACTTATTTACTTTTGAAAAAAACATTCATTTCATTAAGATATGTTTATAATGAACCCAAATACTATCAAAGTAATAAAAATAATAGTAATAAATTTTTTGAAATAATACCCTATATTGATTCGTATTGAATAATTCAAATAATTACAACCCATGATTAAATAAGCCTCAACTTAGAATTGTAGTTGACATGTAAAATTTAGAAATTTATAAATAAATAAAACTTAACCTGATATTTTTAACTGCTACAATTTTTAGCAAGTTTCACATGCAAGCTTGTATAGCTCTAAAAATCTCATAAAATATACTTAACACTAGCATTAACCTATTAGATGAGTTTCAACCAAAGTTCAAGTCTAGTTATAAAAATAGACAATTCATAAATTTGAAAATAATATTAAATTTTAATTTTGGACCCTCATATGGTCATGTATGGCCTCCAAAAAATGTCAAAAACTATGAAAAATATATTTTTTCAACTCATTGAACTAGTGGAACACTTTAGAACCAACCTAGATCATTATGAGTTTGTGTATTATTTTCATGTAACCATGTCATTATATTGAATGATTGGTGTAAACATGTAAATGAAAAAATGGATCTAAACTTGGTTGTAAACACACATTATACATATATACATGATGACAACAAATAATTCAAGGTAACCATCTATATTAAGTTAATTTAGCTATTATGATATTTTATAATTGATCTAGTTAAATTACATGTGAACATGAAGTCACTAGTATTCATGAATATTATAGATACATTAGTCACTTTGTAATTTGAATAAGAGTAGATTTTTTTGATCAAATAATTTCATTCAAAATTAGTTTTCAATGGGATGATAGATATGTATGCAAAATAATAAAGCATACATCAAACATGTGAATTACTTGAAAATATATATCACCCTAAGCTTAGTCTCATAGAATGCAATGATGGTAGTATATGTAATTCATGACTTTAAAAAAATATTTTTTAACTCATTGACTAGTGAATCACTTTGGAACCCAACAAAATTATTATTATTTTGAGTCTTGCTTTCATGTAACCATGTCATTGTAGTGAATTGTAGTTGTAAATATGTGAATGGAAAAACCATTGTAAATACACATTAGAAATTTATAACTTGTGACAATTAATAAGGAAAGGGAATCGCCTATATTAGGTTATTCCATCTATTAATATATCTTATAATTATATTAAATAAATTAGGTGTGTACATGAAGTCACAAGTGAGAATGAATATTGTAGATACATTAGGCACTTTATATTTTGGGAAGATAAGTTTTCATATTTGATCAAATCATTTGATTAGGGATCATAACTATGATACACATCTACAAAAATGGTAAACTTCTAATGAAAATACTAAGGGACAAATATTAGTAATTAGGGTATATCTATTGTATTGAATCTATATAATATATTCCATAAGAGGTGGGAAACATCGATTTGCTAAGTACTTGAATGCTAATGATGTGGGTAAATTAAACAAGTTAGTGATCCCAAAACATCATGATGAAAAACATTTTCATAAGGATAAGTTAGCTATATAAGAAAAAAGAAATCTTACATTTGAAGACAATTAATTATAGAAAATGGAAATTTAGATTTTTATTTTGGAGTAGCAATAAGGGTTATGTGCTTATGAGAGGATGGAAAAGATTTTTTAGGTATAAGGATTTGAAATAAGGGGGTATGTTTTTATTTTCCATGGTTACCAAGATGCCTATAATTATTTTTACATTTCAATGGATAATCCTAAACACATTGAGAATAATAATTCTTTTCATGTTTAATCTACTTCAATACACAAATCAAGAAGATCCTAGGAAATAACCAATTTAGTGAAAATGTCAAATGATAATCCATAAAAGGTTAAGGCCAAAGACATAAATTAAATCTCAATTCCAAAGCAAAATTACATCATACAATAATAACTAGATCACATAAATTATTCATTCTATATGAAAACCAATAAGCTTTTTAATGGATCTGTGCAACTTGAACAAAGGAAAGTAATCAAGAATGATAATTAAAAATGGGCAATGAGTATTTTAGAGATATTTGATGATTCCTATAGCTGTAAGGGAAATGAGTTATTAAAATATTAAATTCAAGGGAAAATTATATTAGATGAGGATATAGATCACATCAATTATTCATTCCATTAGAAAATCAATCTTTTAGACGCATCTATGTAACATGGAAAAATAATGAATAAAATTCAATTAATATTTTGAAAAAAAGATGGTAGGATAGGTAATGGGGTGATCACATAACACACAAGAAAAATTATTAGTAGGAGTGAAGGGGGTGAGCTTAACCAAGGGAAAAGACTTTTCCCAACAAAGTCTAAGAACCTTGAATTTTGACCATATCATTTGGTTCAACTGTGTTTGAGGGTGTATGGCATGAATTTGATTAGGTAAGGGTAGATTATATGTAAGGAGGAGCCCAAGAATGGCATTGTCTTTGTGATAGGTAATATTTCTTCATATCCCTTAAAAATTAGTTCATTCACTTAGAAGCTCATAAATTTTAATAATAAATTCATTTTCAAGGCTATTAAATTAAACTTCTACTTTGTTGACCATCTAAAAAGATTAGAGGAATCATAAATATGGGAAATGAATAGGCATATCCAAAGAAATTATTATTTTTCTTTGATAACAGCATGGGGAAACTAGTGGGTTAGGTAAATTATTCATGAAAATATCCTTATGATATATTTCTTATATGTTACCCAAATAATTTTTTTATGGTCAATGGTCAGTTTTATGCATTTTAAAGTCAATACATTATAATATTTATTTATATCCTTCCATTTAGTACTAATATTAGGTACTAGTACATAAAATTAAGTGGATCCCTTTACGTTTGTAGTTCTTCATGACTATATCCAAAGAGTGACCCCCACTGGGTAGAGTAAATCCTTTCCTCCTGTATATAGAGATGAGGCTATTCAAATTTTAGCATTTGTATGGTACAACTCACAAACTACAAGGTGCATTCATTTCTTATATTTTATACTAGATTTTTATAGACATATATCTACATGCAAGTGTTCCCATTTTTTGTACCTACACCAAATTTTCATACCATATACATGTAAGCATTGATAGTCATTCACAAAATCTCAGTGGAAGTTAGTAAAATAATGAAAATTAGTTGAGGAGATAGGTTTTTATACTTTACAAGTCACAAGCACTATAATTTATTATAAGATAATGTCTCTCTTACTTTTGAATTTCAAATCATTATTATGTCTATTATTTTGTTTGAGTTTAATTTACAAGTTCTATCCAAAATTTCTTATTCAAGTCTTCTAGGTGCACTTATTTGTGTTGCTTTGATATACATGCACATAGACATAAAATAGGTAAATTATGTAGACACCTAATTTGGACACATGAAATTTATGCATCAATACGTTTTGATTATTATCTCATCACCAAATGGAATAAGTAGATGGAGAAAAAGGATTAATTTGAGAGATGGACTATGATATAATAATCACTACCATTAGAGATAGACTAAGTAGATTGAAACTATAGATAGAAAAAACTCAAGGGAGACTATCTATATTCATGGTGGAAACTTTAGAATAGGAATACAAAGAAGCATGTAAATCAAAAAAATTGCATGAGATTGACACCCTAAGCCTATCCACTATTTTTTAGCAAGAATAATCAAATGATGAGTCAAAATAGAGGATAAAATAACCAAAAACATTAATATTTTCTTTGGAAGAATTATTTTTATTTCTAGTCCAAAGAGGTATTTTCTTGGCTTGTAGAACTACAGGTATTTGGTAATGTTGAATCCACATGAGGGAAACATTTCCACTTTGCTAATTAGTGTTTTTATTGGCAATGTTGAGGAAATTTTGAGTGATGGCTTGAAGATTTGGTAGAGCTTCATTATACTAGCTTGTCCAAGTAAAAAGACTTTGAATACTCTTTCATTTACAAACTTGGAGAATGATTTTGGACCATCTAGATTTAGATGAATATCAAGGACCCAATATTAGTTCTCCATTATCATAAATGAGAGATATGGAGTGTAGAATAAAAGTGATGGATTATGTCATATAACTTTAAGATATTCAAGTCATGACCCCTCTTTGAGTGTGTAAGAGGGGTGTAAGAGGAAGAGTGTGTAAGAGAGTTGTAAGAGTTTATAAGATCTCTTAATTGTGAACTTGTTATGATGATGTCACCTTAGGTGATGAACTAATTCAATTTGTGCATTTTGAAAATACACAATTCTAAATCCTTGGAATTTTCCATTAGAATAAAATTAGACTAATTAAGTAGGTTTAATCAATAATTATAATAATAGTGTCCTTTTTCAATGTTCTTATGCCAATAAAATATTCATTTATTTTCTTTCAATATCACTTTTAAAGGACATATTTTATTGGAAATGTTGATGTTGAATTAAATGTTACAATACAATGCATTTATTCAGTAAAGAATGTGTTGGTGCATCTTTGGATTAAATAGATAATTGTGTGAATAATTGGCTTAATTGATTATTTTTTAATAGATTTGTATGTTATTGCAGAAAGTCCTTCCAATTATAATTTTCACATGGAGGTGATGAAAATGAAGTGTGTATATTTTGACCCTATTTTAGAAGGCGTTGCAAGACATTGATGATGTAGCATATTTTTAAAGAATAAAAAATCCATTAAGAAGAAGTTGAAAAATATTGAAGATGAAATAATTAGTGATCATTCCCCCTTGAGAAGTCATACAGGGATAAAAGATGTGGATGTAATCTTGAAAAAAAGAGGAAGAAAAAAGAATGGAAGAAATTAATCCATGGTTAAAATCAACTTGTTTGAGTTAATGCTTGCATTATTTGATTTCTAATGTTGTAAAATTATAGAATTAAATTATTCCCAAGGTTGGGGGAAGTGGGAAGGATGAATACCAAGATAATATACACACTCTAACATACACCAAATAGGGTGAAAGTTGCAAGCTTAGAATTATAATAAAAAGTAAATAATTGAATCACTCCAAACAAGTGAGAATAATTGACTAACGTTTTAATCAAGTGGGGAGGATTGTATCAATGATTAAATAAAATTATTTATCCCAATAGGGTATATTTTATCAATAATTAAATATTTTTTCCCAACAAGGTGGATTTGATCACTCATCAGTCTAATTGGTTTGGCCTAGTATGATGGATTTTCATTTTCACAAATGATGATAAGCATTTGATTGATTGGTTGGAAATCATAAAACAAGGATTAAAATTGATAAAAATATTAATGGTGTTAAGATCATGTTGATGAATTTGACACAAACATATGTGTTAAATGGTATAATGATCTTTAAAATAATGAAGAGGCCACAAAATACCAAGCACATAAGGATGCTCAAAAGTGATGAGACAAAGATGAATAATGATGATTAAATAATAATGTGATTATATTGGAATAATATGGATGTTAATAATAATGAGGTGAGGGTGGCCAAGATGACCTTAGAATCTAGTTAGTACTGAGTGTTACCTACATAGTTCATAGGGACCCCAAGCTGATTTAGTTCTCCCATAAATTGGGAGAGAATATCAAAATGTTGGATTTTATAATGATGATAATATGGATATAATTTTTGGTATATCCCATCTATGGATGTGTCATGAGTATAATATATATTATCCATGTTATTTAGTTGTTTATGTTTATATTATTACATGAGGATATTTTATTGTAACTTCGCATGTTAGAACTAAAACACTTTTTTTGTATCATATTACGCTATAAACCATGATATAAAACATCACAATTCCATGGCCTTAATGTTTATAAGGATTTTCCCATAACATAATAAACAATTTACAACAACATACCAATGATAAAAACCATAATGGCAATGCTAGCATATGATAATGAACAAAAATCAAGTACAAGTGTTTGATAGGGAACACCATGATGATGACCCTATTAGTATAATAGACTAAGTTGAGACAAAAACAATAAAATAAATAAAATAAGACAAAAAAACATACACACACATAAATTTTAAAATCGAAGAAACATAAAGCATCTTGTTTTTTAACCAAGTCAAAATCCATGTGTGAAGGCTCAATGATACTAATAATTAGATGGTTACCCCAAGAAAGGATACATGAAAAATAATGAAGTGCGAAGGAAATATCTCAAAACTAAGTTGCACCCTTAAATTTACCCAAACAGAAAGAAAGTTACAACCTTGGATTGGATTGATCTAATTTGCCCCAAATATCTCGAGATCATTTAGAAAGGACACACATCTAAAAATTATTTTAGGACTGAAATGATAGGATTAAAGATTGTGACTAGATCTAGGACAAGATAAATATTTATTTTAATTTTATGGTTTTATCTCTCTCTTGATAATTTTGTCTTTTCAAATTTTTAGGATTTTGTGGTTGTATATCTCTCATGGAGATTGTTAGTATTTTATAATTTTTAGGATTTTAAGATTTTTTTTAATGTTTGGGGTATTTTTCCATCTGAAAGAAATGGAGGATTAAAAGATGAAAAAAATTTAAACTCTTAAAATGATTAGAGTTTGGTAGTGGTAACTTTTAAAATTGTGAGAATGAATGATTAACTCATAAAATAATGGGAGCATGAAATAATGGTCATCGAGTTGACTTCATAAATTGAACTTAACTGAGTGGTGCCTCCATATTGTAAATGGACCTCAAGACACTATAGTTCATCCAAAATGGGAGATAATACTAAATGAAAGACAAGTGAATAATTATGGACAATAATGGATGACAAATTGACGATGATGAGGAATGGATTTGAGATCTCTAATGACCATGTCATGTGAGAACCAAATATATATAGTCATTAAAATTTTATGTGCATAATATTCCATATTTTTTTCTAAATAGGTCTGAATATACCTTCTAGTTTTGTAAGGTCAAGATGGGAACACTGTTGGTCACAATAAGATGGATTAGGCTAAAAAGGATTGAATGACTGAAATGGCTAGAGTGGAATTGAATGGTTTATAATTAAAATGGGGTTTCCCCCAAGTATCAAGGTACATATAGATAATAGATTATCTATGCGTGATTCCATAAATATGGTTTTTATCATGGTACTTGTCCAAGTCTACATAAACATGGTTTTCACTATTTAACTATTTCTCCTTCTCTTTTTAATTTTTATTATCTTTAATTATTTTTTTAATTTTTCAACATCTCAACTCAATAGAGGATTATGAGATGCATAATGTCGACCCATTATTATCTAAAAATTAACTACTCATAATAGTTGATCTACTATGATATTATTATTGATGCAAACTACATTTTTTTTATTGTGATTGTTGTTGGTTGTTGATTCTTCTTCCTCCAAACCTCTAAACAAGGTGTCTTTGTGGTCTCTTTGAAAAATATTTTTGCCAAAAAGGGTAAATAAAGAAAGGCATTAGATAAATGATCTAATTCAGTAATGTAATATAGGAGTGGAATAAATAAGAATATCATAATGAAATTTATAATTGTTGGGGGACAAATGAATATAGGGTTTTTTAGTCACCCACATTATTATTGATTTTAGATTTGACATAATTTTTGTTGCAGAAAGGCAAAATACCTCTAAAAATTCTCTTAATATCACCACAATTATTTTTTGGTCATTTAGGCCTTAGAGATGTCGCAATCTAAATAAGTTGTGAATTATTGGTTATGTTGATATTTGATTCAATAATATCTCCATCAAGTAATGAGGAACTAATTGGTTTAGCTATTTATGCCTCGAATATTTTTTCACCAAAAACTTATTCTTGATTTTTATTGTCCCATAGCACCTCAAACAAGGTTTCACTAAGGTATGTTGACCTTTGATTTTGATTGTTGTCTATCACCTCATAAAAGGTTTCACTAAAAGATTCTATGTTTAGACTTTGATTATCCCCTACTACCTCAAATAAAGGTTTCACTAGGAGATTATTATTTTTCTTGAATGTTATCTTTAAGCCCTAAATTTTTTTCCAGTGATGATATGTCACCATGGAATAAGTTCAATTATGTGTGATTATGCCGATCCCAATAAATGTATGTGGGAGGATGTATGTCAATATAGTGCCAAGGCTAGAATATTAAAGGCATTTGTAATGTTAATGGAAAGGTATAAGGCAATAGAATCCCTATAGAGTATACTAGGATAATATGTGTCAATGCTAAGGAAAATATACTAAACAAATGTACGAGGAACACAAATGAATTCAAAATGATATTATAAGAGCATGTAGTTGATGTCATAACAACTACTAACATGTGTTGATTCTGAGGTTGATTCTAACTCAAGTGGATCTAGTAAAAATGTAGAGATATTATGATAATATCCACTAATATATTATACTTTTGAAGCTGATTTTAACTCAAGTTGATATGAATCTAATGTTGATTCTAATTATGATGCTAAATCTAATATTGGTTACACAATGGAAGATATTAATGATAAAAATAATGTTGTTTTTAAAATAGAATGTATTTTTAATGTAACGGCCTATTGAATTATGATTTTGATAAGTAATTTGTTCACATTTATCTTCTAAATGAAGGCCTTCGGATGAAGGAATTATTATAAATGGGGGAAATTGGGTAATGGATGAAAAATATATTTTTGGTTAGTAATGGGTTCTTCAAATATGGAATCATTGAGGGGTTCATCAAAGATAGTCTCACCAAATATAGGAGGTTTTTCAAAGGGTGACTAATCAAATATTGATTTTTCAAAGATTGGTGATTTCATAAAAACATAAAAGATGAGTTCATTTTCTTGATCTTAGTTTGGAATTGGATGTATTTGATTGTGTTTGGGAAAAGTATCATGACATATCCTAATTGAGTATTTATCAGACTTGGATGTACATGTGTCTTAAATAGATAATGGCCCTTAGAGGGGAAATGACATAATAGGTTTGGATTAATGTTTTTGTTTTGGTTGTAAGACTAGATTGGATTATAGGCTAATGGATGAAATGTTAATAGTAGATGAAAAATGAGCTAGGTTTTTGATAAGTTGTAAGAGTTGATATATCACATCTTGACTAAAGAGTGGAAATGCTAGAAAAGGTTTAGGATCTCTATATGTCATTATTCATATTAACCTTGAATTAATTACCCTAAAAAAGGATACATACCAAGGGATGGTATTCGAAAAAATTAGCCCCAAAAAGGGCATAATTGGTATTTGATTAGAACGAGACCTAAAGTGGATGGTTTTGATCTTTTATTGAAATGGGACTAAAAGGGATAGTCTTGGTCATTGATTGATATAGGTCCCAAAGAGGGTGATCTTGGTATTTGATTTAAATGGCCCCAAAGAAGGTAGACTTGGTCCAATGTAATTGGATTGGCTTGGTTTGGCCCTAAAAAGGGTAGAATGGCTTTGATATGATTCAAATGAAAGAAATGATGGATGACATGACTTCATCATTCCCAAGTGATAGGTGTAGGAGATTTAATGAAACGACAAAAATTGGTTTGAGTTTGCATGTGATTTATTTGAAATAAATAAATTTAGTCAAAATAGAACTAGTTTAGCATTGTTGTAATATATGAATTTGACTTTTCTTGTGGTCAAAGTTGACCTAATTTGGAATTAGAATTAGAATGTATTTGAAGCTGAACCTAATTTGGATTTGATTCAATTTTGGATTTTAGTTGAATAAGAACCTAGTTTGGCTTTGGTTCCTTGGTACTTGGTTTATGATGAACCTAATTTGGCTTGATTGACTTAAAATAGGAATGGGGTCAAAAATGACCCAATGTGAACAATCAATTCTAAATTAGACATGAGTTTAAATGGAACTAATTTGAGTTGTCTTCAATTAGATATTTTAATTCTATGTTGGGATAAATATAGCCTAAAAATTGAATAGGTTAATTCCTCATCTTGTAAATTTAATGTGCCAATGATTTGGACTTAGGATAAATTGATTTGGTTTCATGTTGAATGTTTAATTAGGTCTATCAATACAAATGTCAATGTGAAATAGTTAAATCAAAGTATATCAATGCAGGTATTCAAATAGGAAAGGTGTGTAAATCAAACTTGTTTCCAAAATGGTGCATAAATCTTGGTATATAAAATTCTTTCATGTCTTTCCATCTAACAAAATATGTAAGTGGTCAATGTTTGGATATCAAAAGTGTTTAAATTTGGACTTGAAATTTAATTATTGATATTAGATACATGACTTGTGATTGTATAAAAGGAATTTAATTTTTTATGTGTTTTTGAAAGTGGAACACTTTTTCTAAGTTGTTTGATTTGATTTTAACATTTAAGTTAGGCTTTGAATAAGATTGTTTTGGAATGCTAGTTTGATTTAAAGTCATGTGAACTTTGGATTGAAGTTGTGCTTTAGACAATGTTTGACTTGCATTTGTTCTTGAATGTTTAACTTAAATTAAACTTGATTAGATTAAAAAGGTTGGTTTAATTGAATCTTAGAAGAAAAGTTGACTTGTGTTTGACTCAAATTAGACATTAGGTTTGGATTAGAATTTGAATTTGGTTTTGGATTGGTTTCAAATTGGAATTAGAATTTGATTAGAATTAGGTTTGGTTAAAAATGGATAACACTACAACATTTTTTAGACAAGATGGGTGTGCATTTGGAATAATTTTGACATGACGTCTAGAAATTAGTGATTATTGATATGGATGAATTTTGACATGATGACATGTATAAGGGAGTTTGAAAAAAAATGGGTTTTGAATTTGAAATAATAATAGGTAGAAAGGAGTGATTTTTGACAAAAACATTGGGTAGAGTGATGCCTCTTTGTGTAGGGGCATGTGGACTATGTCTTGATTTTGGTTTTGGACATACAATGCATTTTGACATATCACCCAAGAAATAAAACTCAATCATATGATCCCATATTCATGGTAAATTAGGATTGCATCACAATCACTGAACCTTAATATACTCACTTTGAGAGGATAAATTTAAGGATTATTTTAACAAAAAATTTAATAGAGGTGAAATACCCAAAATCTCTCAAGGTTTCTACATGATAGGTGATATTCAAGGGATGTAATCTTTTCTCCCTTTCATTAGTGAAGGTTTTGCGGCCAAAAGTTCTTAATATAAAGTTTTAATTGGATCAATATATGGTCTCAAGATGGTTAAAAATCTTTTTAAGAAGAGATCTAGGTGTCAAGTTGTTTTCATGGGGACACATCCCCTACCAAGGGGCCCTGAATTCCTTAATGGTGATGTATAATGGCTTAGCATTTAGATTTAAATTGTTTCTTTCACAAAACCCTTTATGGGGAATTTATCTAGGCCCTAATGACACCTACCAACTATTTATATCCCTCATCAAATGTACAAGGCTAGTACAAGCATTGAAGGATGAAATATTAGTTACCTCACCATACAAGTAAGAAGGTGATTAACTCCACCCCATATAATCAAAATAAAAGGAAAGATATTTCCCTTCTGATTCAAAAAAATCCCACTAGGGGAAAGTCAATAACATAATTGGCAAATCTATTGAGATAAATCAAGTAGTCACCTTCACATTTTAGGGTCACCTAAATAAGGAGAGAGCATACACATAAACGAACCACACAAACACACACACTTTAATAAAAAAATAAACTATGAAAATGCATAGATAAAAATGACATTGAAAATAAACAAGTTTTTAAATTCAAATCAAAATTTTATGCTATTTTTAGATCTAAATCAAATTGTTTAAAAAGAGGAAATGCATTATTTTGAGTTCTAAATCCACTTATTTGGATAAATACCTATAAGAAAGGGATTATAAGTTTTCAAAGTGATCTTTGGAAATTGTAATAAGTTGTCAAGGTACTTGCTTAATTCTTGGGTTTTTGACATAGGGTGTTCCCACCAAGATGTAGGACATTTTCATCAATTAATATGGCACTTTTAT